>JAYESA010000367.1:162500-167500 GCA_036927795.1 Iris macrosiphon
GGTACTATTATCGAGTTTCAGAGGATACGGCCCAAGGAGTTCCGGGGTACAGAGGGGATCCTGTACGCGGACGACTGGATCGAGCACATCGAGGGCATCTTCAGGCTGGCAATGATCCCAGCCAGCATGCAGATCGAGACAGCGGGCAGCCAGATATTTGATCTTATCCTTACTTGGTACCGCACAGATACGCGGATAGCAGTACCGGGACTGACTTAGGAGGCTTTCAAGAAGCTTTTCAAGGAGAAGTTGTTCCCGGATGTGGCTCTCAGTGCTTTAGAGAGCCAGTTTGAGGCGCTCGTCCAGGGGAGTATGCTAGTGGACGAGTATGTAGCAGAGTTCTGCCGTTTGGACAAATTTGTTGAGGGTTTGTCTGAGGCGGCAAAGGCACGGAAGTTCCGTAAGAGTTTGGTCACGACGGTCAAGTCCTTGACTAGGAGTGACCGGGAGGCGACCTTCGAGCAGATTATGAGCGACGCTCAGAGGGCTGAGGACGACTTGGAACTGAAGACCAAGAGGAGCAGAGATGCTTCCGGAGCAGGCAGCAATGCAGGCCCAGCCAAGAGGCCATTCCAGCAGACTCAACAGCACCAGGGTCAGGGTTGTGCGCCCTTCCGGCAGGCGCCCCAGCAGCAGAGGCAAGGACCACAGCAGGGCCAGAGGTAGCCCATCATTTGCCCTTTCTGCAAGAAGCCAGGGCACGGATGGGACATATGCAGAAAGAGGCTGGGCAGATATTTGTTGTATGGTGCAGCAGATCACCAGCTGAAGGATTGCCCTTCAGCACTTGCTCGTACAGCTCTGGGCGGAGGTGCCGCCCAGAGGGGACCAGCCAGAGCACCTGCAGCTCAGCAGAGAGGACAGCCCTTGCCAACTCAGCAGCAGAGGTTTGCCCAGCACCAGCAGCAGCACCGAGGAGGACAGCAAGGGCGAGCTTTTGCCCTGACTGTAGACGAGCCCGAGCCCGTTGGTGATGTTATCTCAGGTTCTGTTCTTCTTGATTCCATTCCAGCACTTGCTTTATTTGATTCTGGGGCTTCCCATAGCTTTGTGTCTGTATCTTTTGCTGTTAGACACCATCTTGTTGCTGAACCATTAGCTAGACTTTGTAAGATCACGATCGGGGATGGTATCATCCTAGTCAGTGATGTCTGCAGAGATCGGAGAGTTACCTTGGAAGGCCGGGAGTTGAGTGTGTGCCTACTCATAATGCCCCTTCCGAGCTACGATATTGTACTCGGGAAGGATTGGTTGAGTATGCATTGTGCTAGTATAGATTGTCGTAGAGGCAGAGTGTTGTTTAGTCCGCTGGGTGAGCCAGAGTTTCAGTTTGCCAGAGGAGCAGCGGAGCAGACCGAGGGAGTCTTCTGCAGAGCCCTGGTGGTAGAGCTGAGGTTGCTACATCCACTGATAGAGGAGTACATGGATGTCTTTCCGGAGGAGTTGCCAGGGTTACCTTCGGACAGAGATATGGAATTCTCTATAGACTTGGTGCCAGGCGCGGAGCCGATATCCCAGCACGTCTATAGAGTCAGCAACAGTGAGCTGATAGAGTTGAAGAAGCAGGTGGATGAGCTTCAAGATAAGGGATTTATCAGATCTAGTTCTTTTCCATGGGGTGCTCCAGTACTTTTTGTGCCGAAGAAGGATGGGTCGATTCGGATATGTATCGACTATAGGGCTTTGAACAACCTCACAATCTAGAACAAGTATCTGCTACTGCGTATTGATGATCTTTTTGACCAGTTGAGCGGAGCGAGGGTATTTTCCAAGATTGATCTGAGGACAGGCTACCACCAGGTGAAGGTCAGGAAGGAGGATATTCCGAAGACAACTTTTCGGACCAGTTATGGACAGTATGAGTTCATGGTGATGCCGTTTGGGTTGACTAATGCCCTGGCAGTGTTCATGAATCTGATGAACAAGGTGTTCCATCAGTATCTGGACAGGTTTATGGTGGTGTTTATAGATGATATCTTGGTGTATTCGAAGACCCCAGAGAAGTACGAGGAGCATCTGAGGATAGTGTTGGAGGCTCCCAGGAAGGAGAAGCTTTATAGAAAGCTTTCGAAGTGTGAGTTCTTCCTTGACAAGGTTGAATTTCTTGGTCATGTGGTGACTGGAGAGGGGATCTCGGTGGATCCGATAAAGATCATGGCAGTTGAGGCATGGAATGCTTCGAGTTCAGTAGCCGAGGTTAGGAGTTTCCTGGGACTAGCAGGTTACTACAGGAGATTTGTTCAAGATTTTTCCCGGATTGCAGAGCCGTTATCCAGGCTGACCCGGAAGGACGTGGAGTTTGTTTGGTCAGAGGAGTGCCAAATTGCCTTTGATGAGCTGAAGAGGAGGTTGACGACAGCTCCAGTGTTGACGTTGCCATCAGGTTCTTGAGGTTTCACTATCTATAGTAATGCATCGAGGAAGGGACTGGGTTGTGTGTTACAGCAAAATGGGAGGGTGATTGCCTATGCTTCCAGGCAATTATGTCCTCATGAGAAGAACTACCCTACCCACGATTTAGAGTTGGCAGCGGTAATCTTTGCTCTGAAGTTGTGGAAACACTATTTATACGGAGAGCATGTGGAGATCTTCACAGACCACAAGAGCTTGAAGTATGTGTTTACCCAAAAAGAGCTGAATATGAGGCAGAGGAGATGGTTGGAGTTGATGAAAGACTTTGACATATTGTTATAGTACCATCCAGGGAAGGCGAACGTAGTTGCGAATACGTTGAGCAGGTATCCGGTAGCTATGTGCCTGACTACAGATCGTTATCTTCTGGCAGATCTAGAGAGCTTGGGCTTTGAGGTGATAGTGCCTGGAGTTGAGATACAGATGTGGGGACTGCAGATTCAGTCAGAGTTGGTAGACCGAATCAGGGCTATACAGTTTGAGGATGAGTCCCTGAGGAGCATCAGGGCACAGGTTCAGATGGGATTATCAGATGACTTCACCATTGCTGATGATGGTTCATTGCGACACGGTACCAGGTTGTGCGTGCCGAGTGGATCATTGCATGAGAAGGTTCTTCAGGAGGCACATCGATCCCAGTACTCTATGCATCCAGGTGCCAACAAGATGTATAGAGATCTGAGAGAGCATGTATGGTGGTACGGGATGAAGCGGGAGGTAGCATGCTTCATATCCCGATGCTTAGTGTGCCAGCAGGTGAAGGCGGAGAGGCAGAGGCCAGGAGGTTTGCTCCAGCCGTTACCCATTCCGGAGTAGAAATGGGAGCATGTGACCATGGATTTTGTTTTTGGACTTCCCAGTTCTCCAGGCGGGAAGGATGCGATTTGGGTCATCGTGGACAGGTTGACCAAATCGGCCCACTTTCTACCATTCAAAGTGGGCACGTCTACAGAGAGACTAGAAGAGATGTATGTGCGCCAGATAGTCAGACTGCATGGAGTTCCTATGAGCATAGTACTAGATCGGGACAGTCGCTTTACTTCATATTTTTGGAGGAGTCTGCAGGCTAGCTTGGGCACCCATCTCAAGTTTAGTAGTACATATCACCCACAGACAGATGGTCAGTCAAAGAGGACCATTCAGACACTTGAGGACATGTTTCGCACCCGTGTTTTGGATTTCAGAGGCTCTTGGAAGGATCACTTGCACTTGGTAGAGTTTGCTTACAACAACAGCTACCAAGCCAGTATCGAGATATCACCATTTGAGGCATTGTATGGACGGAGGTGTCGCACTCCGTTATCATGGGATGATGTAGGCGATAGAGCTTTGCTTGGCCCGAAGATGGTGGTTGATGCAGCAGAGAAGGTCAAGCTCATTAGAGATAGACTTCGGGTGGCGCAGGACAGGCAGCGGCATTGGGCCGATAGCCACCGGAGACCTTTGGAGTTCGAGGTATAGCTTAGAATCTAGATTTTGTTCTTATGTTTGCTTGTGATTGCTTATTTTAGACTAAGTGTAGAGACCTTGTTTGTGCTAGGTTGGAGATCTGATGTTCCTGAGGATTTCTCCGACGCGGGGCACTATTCGCTTCGGTAGAGGCGAAAAGCTTAGCCCACGTTTCGTCAAACCCTTCCGTATCCTTGAGAGGGTCGGCGCCGTGGCGTATAGGCTTGAGTTGCCGCCTACGCTGGAGGGAGTTCATGATGTGTTCCATGTTTCACAGTTGAGACGGTACATGGCGGATCCCAGTCACGTATTAGATCACTCAGAGATCATGGTGGGCCCTACTCTTAGCTATCCAGAGCAGCCGGTGGAGATTCTGGATCGGCGGGAGAAGGTGTTGAGGAACCAGACTATTTCCTTGGTTCACGTCGCGTGGAGGCATCACTCTCCAGGTGAGTCGACCTAGGAGAGGGAGGATGAAATATGCGAGCGATACCCCTATCTTTTTGAGCCCTGAGGTATGGTTCTTTTCTTTGCATTCATGTCCTAGTTTCGTCTTTTAATTTCGAGGACGAAATTATTTTAAGGAGGGTAGGCTTGTCACTACCCAATTCTAGAAAATAGGGTTTTTTTATTTTTTTTATTTGGTAAATTGTGTATTGTATTTAATTAATTATATTTATATTTAATTAGTGATTGTATTTTTTTTATTGATTATTTTAGGATTTTGGCTAGCCTGGACCCATGTCAGACCCTAGTGGACCCATGTCCAACCTAACTCACACCCTTGTAAGACTTATTTTTGGGTTTAGAATATTTATTATATTTTTAGTGGGTTAGTTGGAGAGATTTGGAGTTAGTTTGAGTACTTTTGGAACCCGAAACCCAAACCCAAAGTGAGATGAGGGCATTTTAGACTTTTGGACATTAGGGAAACCCCTTTATTATGTTTTGGCCGATCAACCACAGCCCCTATCCCACCCGACCAGCACACACAGCAGCCCCCATCCCATTTTTCTACTTCTTCTTCACTTCTTCTTCTTCTCCACTCCTTCTTTCTTCTTCTTTCCTTCTTCCAAGTAAGTTTTCTCCATTTTTCTTCCTTCCTTCTTCCATTTCTTACTTTTGTGTGAACCCTAACC
>JAYESA010000367.1:170000-226859 GCA_036927795.1 Iris macrosiphon
TTCGACCTAGAATATCCCTAGAAGCCTATTTTTAATTATTTTATATTAGTTTAACTCCTTAGAACCCTATTTAATTCTGCTTTTCGCAATAGGTTCTTGCGACACCGGTCCAAATCTCGATCCTCATCAGTTGCTCAGGACATCAGGCGAGTACCTACCTCTGATAGTTTCCATTTTATGATAGCATTTATATCACCTGTTCTAGAACTATAATACTTAATTCTGACACATTATTACATAAGCTGGTACTAGTGGATCCCGTCATGAGATGCTATCCCCCTTACCGTGTTCAGCGGGTACTCTATTACGTGTATTTCATCATGTGCTTCGGGTATTAATTCTCATGTGCTATTATGTGCTTCTTATGATCTCGCCTTCATGTGTGCGAGCTACTTATCATGTACATAGCGTGTCGTGGTTGGATCCAAGAGTATTAGTGGGGGAGGGGAGTAGGAGTTGGTTATGTGATCAAAGCTAAACAGTATTCATGTGTATGTCGGTTATGCAACTCACGCATAACGGAGTTATCATAGTATTTTTCATGTGCAACCTAAGCCGATCACATAACGAACTTGTGCTCAAGGCATTCAGCTAGTATTCATGTTTTCTCATATGCAGTTACTTCTCTACTTGTATTGTTCTCCAGTTTACATTGCATCTACTTATTCTGCTCCAATATGTATTTATTCCCTGTGCATCTTGTATACTTTTCTATTGCTTGTCATATACACCTTACCATGTATTTGGAGTTGCTTCAGAGTTATGTACTTTGCTCTAGTCCTGACTGGGCATATTTTTTCCAGAGGATCCTGAGAATTTCTGCCCGACGTTCTACGGGCCGGGTGTCGAGGAGTGCTGTGACCCCGAGACTGAGGAGGAGCCCTACGAGGAGACGCCTTTAGCGCCCTGATTAGCTAGGTGGGTTTACTGGGTTGTTTCCAGCTGATTATTTTGGATGATTGTACTTATTCTTTTGCTGCTGTAAGATGTTGTAGATTATAGACTTGGACTGTATTTTGGATATTGTTCTTGCTCTTTGGATCTTGTTTCCTTTTGCTATCATATCGTGCTTTACTCTTCCCCTAGTGATTGTGATTGAGAGTTTATATATATATTGCGTGGTTGCCCTCCTTTTGGAGATGATATTGACAGATTTTGTGTGATAGATGGTTGACCTAGAATGAACCTTACAGCGTTCTACCGTCGATTCTGCGGCGTAGGCTGGACGTACCCACGACTCATGCCCGATTTTTGGGTGCGGGTCATGACAGAATGTGGGACACTGCTCTAAAAGCCAGTCATCTAGAAAAATATATCCAGTCAGGATTGGAGCGAAGTATATACCTCTGAAAGTAGTTTTAATAGCATAATCAAGCATATAAATAGATAATAGAAATGAAATACAAGATCACAAAATATATGAATGATGAACAATAGATATATAGGTAATGTACAAGAATATAGATCAGCAATATGGATATCATAATATGATGAAATAACCGTAATATAAACTAACTAATATGCCTCAGAATACAAGTTCATTATGTGATCGGGTTGGGTGAACATGATCAGGTAAGACAGATTACAAGTGAGGTATGTAACCAGAATATACACGATGTAACAATGGCTTTGATCACATAATCAACTCCTACTCTCCCACCCCCAACTAATACCGATGGATCCAATCGCGATATGCTACGAACACGAAATATAACCACTGAACATGAGCATTGGGTGTACACAAATATCATAACCACCGAACACGAGCTGTGGGTGTACACGAATAAGCACAATGAACATGAGAAGTGTGTGAACACGAAATATAATCAATACCCAATATACACGATGAGATACAATGTACACGAGTACCCGCTGAACACAGTAGGGGATAACATCTCCTGACGGGATCCATATAGTACCAGTCTGTGAAATCACTATGTCGGGATCGATGTATATAATTCTAGAATATGCATATATACAATATTATGAATCGAAAATAATCAAAGAAATATACTCGCCTGAAGTTCTGTACAAGGTGTGTCTCTCGATGCCCAAGCTGGTATCACACAGACCTATATATGGTATGTTGCATCAATACAAGGTTCAAGAATGAAATAAGTAAAGTTGATGCAATTCTAGGTCGATATGCCATTTCTAAGTCAAACCAATAAAATTTAGGTTGCAAGAGTCTAATGCTAAGTCACTAAGTCTATACACTATGAACTATGCTATACTAGCTAAGCTAAGAAACAACAAGGCACTCAAAGAGCCGTATCCCAAGATACGCAAGTTTTGAATATAAAAATAATGTTTTATATATATATTCAAGTCAAATATTATAATACTACAACAAATCAATTAAAATAGGACACCTTGGCCTTGCACCAATGTGTATCGCATCTATCTCGATACCCAAACTCAATACCTTGGGTATCGACCCAATACCTTGGTATCCAAGGCAACCCAAAAAATAACATAACTAATACATATATAACCAAGCTAATACTAGCTATGAAACTACACTATACTATATCTAACTACTAAAACAATTAATACAATTATGTATATAATATTTATGTAGCTAACTAGCTACTAGCTAACTTAATGAATCACTAACAACTAAACTAACTATTAACTATTAACTAACTCTTACCAATTAGCTACCAACTAACAGATAAATAACTAATAGATTAACTAACTATCTAAACCAATACCCAATATACCTTGACACCCAAAACCCAAACTAATACCTTAACTCACTGACACAAGAAACTGAAACTTGAAACGATACTGTGCATATCTGCATAGTGGCTGCTCCCTGTGTACACTGATATATTTGATGTTGTGGCTCCTTGCTCGACTAATACTCCCTGCTGAATTATTGTTACCCCAAGCCATCTTGTTGCTGATGCAGCTCTCTACTGATACGTGCAGTGGACTGCACATGGACTGATACCTGCTGAATCAGTGAATTATTGTTGGTGTCATGCACTGGTTGTTGATGCACCTCTTCCTTGGCAGCACTTCTTCAGTCACCTTCCTGTGCTTACTGCACAATGAGCTGTTGCCTCGACTTCTCAAGGCAATGTCCAATATTGCTGACCAACTGCACACCAAGCTGTGTGCAGACTGCTCAGTGGTGCTCGAGCCTTGGAGCTAGTGCTATTGTCCCTTCTTTATACGAGCTCCCTGCTGAACTGTTATTGTGGTATCTGCTCGATACTGGGCCTCTCTTGCTACTTCTCGGGTTGCTGCTACTGCTGAACATCATTGACACCGAGCTGATATGCATTGATACCCGAATGCCCGATCCCGCTGCACAGTCTCCCCACTTTCTATGCATTTCTGCACAAGTGCAGCTGCACTCTCCCCCCTTGTGCAGTTTTCTGCACCTCGATGGCTGCCACTGCCCTCTCACTCACTCAAACACACACATACATACATACACAAATACACTTAAACACAGCAAAGTTATATATATATATATGTGTGTGTGTATATACACACATGCACGTATATGAAAAAGGGCAAAACAATAAACACATGGAGTGCACCGCACCCGTATCACACTTTCTCTATGATACGCTTGCGATACGGCTCCAACACACAAAAAACTATATCCCAGAGGATACGAGCAAGTCTAAAATATTAATTATGAACAATACGTATATTAATTAGAGTATATACGTGTCCGTGTCACAATGTGATATGCCCAAGGCCCCGTGTCGGAGAAAAACTCCCAAAATCAATTTGTTTCGTCAAATTGACGAGATACGGCCTATACGTATACAATTGTGGATACGACACTAGTTACAAACAAGCAACCAAATGTCATTTAGATCTATTAGACCCAATGACAAGCACTACATGTGTCAATCTCAGAATTCCCCCAAAATTGGCTCAAAAATGGACATAACTTCCACCGTAGGTATCCGATGAACCTAAAACTAATTTCTATGGGTATCATATGCATGTGGATTGGTTTCTCATGGTTAAATCTCAGATATATAGTCTAATAGAGGGATGGAAACTAAAATTTACCTATTGGAAGATGGATTCCCAATAAAAAGTTTCCAAGTGCCAAGTTGCTCCTCTCCTTGTAGATCTTGGCCTCCTCCTCCTTGCTCCTTGCTTCCTTCTTGTAGATCCTTGGTGTAGAAACCTCAATGATGAATTTAGAAAGATATTGGTAAAGAATTGGTGGATACTGATGAGGGAATGGAGTTAATTGGAAGAGGGAAAATGTAGATCTAGAATTTGGGGAATGAAATAAAATGAGACCACTCTCTCTCCCCTTGCTATGGCCGGCCATGTAACCCCCTCCCCAAGCAATGTACAATGTCACAAATACCCCTTGGGCCTCTCATAAAAAATTTAATTAGGGAGGAAAGGTTCTAGTCTAGTGGTTTCTCTAATTAATCAAATCTCTTAATCCATGGGCCTAATTCATGGTCTCAAACTAAACTAGTCTAAATGTTTGGTTCATGCATCCTAATAATGGGTTAGGTCCACTACACAAGTCTAAAACAAATCTACAACTAGCAAATAACAATTAATATAATAATTAAATAATCATGCATGCATAAATATTAAATACAAAAAACCTAAAATTAAAATTACCCTTGTCAATTACCAAACTACCCTTGAATGAAAAAGTGAGGGTGACACAAATAGACCTTAACAAATCAATATTCAATAAAGTGTTGATTATCTTGGGTTAGCTATAGGGACCAGATCCTAGCTAGCGGTGGTCCGAAGACACTTAAGTACCGTATCACTTAGGCTATTTACGTCTTTTTGACAGAATGGCCCTTTCGGCTTATAACCAAAAGTAATCTTAACTTTAAAAAACTTAGATTTAATAGGTATATATGCTAATTATAACAGCATACAATATTGAAATCTAGAATCCTAATTCTTGATGAATAAATTTTACTAAAAGATATAAAGCATGCATAGACAATTGTGCCATAATTATAGAAAGTAAATAGCTCCATAGTGTGGACTAGTCACTGAGGCTAATCAACTAGTCATACTGAATAAAAATAATTACAAGAAAATTAACTAAGCATGTCAGTATCACATCTCTCATTAATTTAAATAAATACCAACTAAAAGATATTGATAAGAGATATGTTAGATTCTTTATTAAGAAAAATCAATTAACACGTTACCAAAGTGGCTCAAGTGGCCATATTTATGTTGGTGCAATTGCTTGGTAGATAACCTTTATAGCTTTGCAATCACCAACATTCTTCTTGGTGCTAAATTCTGACATAAAGCGTTATATCTACATTATTAGGCAGAGACTTTGGTATCCAAGATTTGGATCCATATTTGTTAGCTTTGGAAACCCACTTATACATATCCATATCAACCAATTTTTTAGCCTTACACCGATGTGTAATGTGTCCTTTTAAACCATAATAATGACATATAGCATAAGCATTTATGTTTGGTGTGAAAGGGTAGACATGAGTATGTGAAGTAGTATGATGTGGCTTGCATGGATATTTGTAATAAAATACATGATTATGTGAAGCTTTGGCTTTGCTAGCTTATTTTACAAATGATTTGTCATGTGTGACTTTGTGATGAGTCACGTAACTTGTGTTAGATTGAGTCATAGGTTGCATTACCTGTTTTTCCAATCTAACCTCTAACTTTTTAGAGTTAGAATATAAATTATCATATTTAACAATAATAGCATCAATTCTTTGTGAAGCAATAAAATACTTCTTCTTCTCATGTTTTAAGTCCTCCTTATGTTTAGTATTTTCTTGATTACTTTCATCAAAGCAGTCAAGTGCTTCTTGTAATCTAAGCTTAAGTTTAGAGATATAAACAAAATCATCAGAAGAGGAATAGTCTCTAGCTTCATTTAGTAGACAAGTAAGCGTTTTATTTTCAAGCTGATAAGATTTAATATTTTTCTGGCTTCTTATACTTATCCATAAGCTTCTTGTGATCTTCAAATAAATTATTGAAAGCATAAGATAATTCATTATAAGAAACCTTTTCAAATAAAGGATTATCTTTTACCTCGTTAGTTAATGCCGCTATGCATACTTTTGCAGCATGTCGATGGCTTTCTTCCGAATCGCTAGCATCACTTTCACACTATATGCTTGTATTTTTATATTTGCGAGACAAAGATTCTCCTTTGTTTGATTATTCATATCGATTCTTTCTTTTTGCTTTGGAACAATCTTTCATCATGTGGCCTGGCCTTTTACAGTTATAGCATATAGGCTCTTCATCACTATTGTCATTAAGCTCCTTCTTTTTTGATCTCTCAAGCTTTAGGAATTTCCTGAAGTTTCGAGTGATCATGTCAACTTCCTCATCTTGAGATTCATCGTCATCGGGGTTATAATTTGTGACCTTCTTGTGATGCGCATTGAGAGAAATTATCTTCTCCTTTGGAGTGGGTTCTTCAAATTCCTTGAGATCCAGCTCATGAGTCATCAGCTTACCCATGAGCGTCTCGAGGGTCATCGTGGTGAGATCATTCCCTTCTATGATTGTAGTAGACTTGGGATTCCAGTTCTTGGTGAGTCCCCTAAGTACTTTGCGAATCTTTTCATGATTAATGTACTCCTTGCCAAGAGATGATAGAGGGTTGACGATGTCGAGGAATCTCGTAAATATTTGAGTGATTGTCTCATCTTGCTTCATCTTGAATGCTTCATATTCTTGTGTTAGACGACTTATTTTTTATTCCTTCAGTTTGGAGGTTCCTTCATGAGTGACCTCAAGAAGTTTCTATACATCGTATGAAGTGCCGCAAGTGGAGACCATATTAAATTCAATTCTGTCTACAGCACAAAATAGAGCGTTAATAGTTTTAGCATCAAGACTAGCTTATTTTTTTCAGTGTCTGTATACTTATCACGAGGTTTCTCTACAAGGTTGCCATCTACAACTATTCTAGGTGGCTTCTTGTATCTATCTATTACAACATACCAAAGATCAAAATTAAGTGATTTTAAATAGAAACTCATATGTGTCTTCCAGTAAGTGTAGTTAGTACCATCAAATAGGGGTGGCCTATTTATGGACTAGCCCTTACCATTGTTGGTGTGCATAGATCTAACAGTTGCCATAAGTCTCTTAGGATGTTAAGCCAAATATCAAGAGAACTAGATCTGATACCAATTGTAGGATCAATTGGTATGAGCAATAGTTCCTATATAAAGAGCACATGCTCTGATACCAATTGAAGGACCGTAAGGTAACTCTAGAGGGAGGTGAATAGAGTACAGCAGAATAATCTATCCAATTAAAAATTAAGCAGAGTGAAGGAAGCTACTAACTAATAGTGTATATGCAAGATAGTAATAAAATAAGAGTAAGAGTAAGAGAAAGCAAATGCAAATACCGCAATGTATACTAGTTTCTCTCTTAGAGGACTAGTCCAGTCCTGAGAACTCAAGCTCAGAGTTTTATCCATTATAATCACCAATAGTGAATCACAAGCTGTCACCCTCACTTTTTTATTCAAGGGTAGTTTGGTAATTGACAATGGGTAATATTTATTTTAGGATTATTTATATTTAAATTGTGCATGCATAATTTATTTAATTATTGTATTATTTATTTATTGCTAGTTATAGTTTTGTCTTAGACTTGTGTAGTGGACCTAACCCATTTATTAGAATGCATGGACCAACATTTTGGATGAGTTTAGTTTGAGCCCATGAATTAGGCCCATGGATTAGGAGGTTGGATTAATTAGAGAAACCATTAGACTAGAACATTCCCTCCCTAATTAATTTTTTCATGAGAGGCCCCAAGGGATATTTGAGATATTTTACATTACTTGGAGAGGGGGTTACATGGCCGGCCACCTATGAAGAGAGAGAGTGCTCATTTTATTTCACCAATTCTCAAATTCTTAGATCTATAATTTTCCTCTTCCAATTTCCTCCATTCTCTCATCAATTCTCTACTAATTCTTCACCAATTCCTTCCCTAATTCTTCATTGAGGCTTCTACATCAAGGATCTAAAAAAAGAAAGCAAGGAGCAAGGAGGATACCAAGATCTACAAGGAGAGGAGCTACTTTGCACTTGGGGACTTTTCATTGGGAATCAATCTTCCAATAGGTATATTTCAGTTTTTCCTCTTCTAATAGACTCTATATCTGAGATTTAACCAAGAGAAACCAACCCACATGCATAGGCTACCAATAAAAATTGGTTTTAGGTTCATCGGAGACCTACGGTGGAAGTTATGTCCAATTTGGTGTCCAATTTGGTATCAATTTTGGGAGAATTTCAATATTGGCACATGTAGTGGTTGTCATTGGATCTAATAGATCTAATTGACATTTGATTGCTTATTTGTGACTAGTGTTGTGTCCATAATTTGATACATGTTGGTCGTATCTCGTCAATTTGACGAAACAGATTGATTTTAGGGGTTTTCCTCCGACACGTGTCACGACCCGCACCCGGATATTCGGGCACGAGTACGTGGGTACGTCCAGCCTACGCTGCAGTGTCGGCGGTAGTACGCTGTCTAGATCATATTCCCAGGTAATTTAAAATCTATCTCATCCACAAGAATAAACAGGCAAGGATAATCATAGAAAATAGGAATGCTAAGATTTCATAATATTTAATTTATGACAACCAAATCCACAGTTAATACAAAACCAGAAGATAAATCGGGGACAAACCCGAGTATTGTGCTGAAAGAAAATACTAGCTAACTGGCTGACTACTCCTCAAAAGTAGTCTCCTGAGTAGGAACCGGCTCCTCAAATATACTATCTGCTACGTCATATGGGCCATAAAAGGTGGGAGCATAGTCCTCATCATCGCCTAATATGTCAACGGATCCAGTCAGGAAAGGAGCAAAGTACCAAATGCACAACAAAGATTAAACTAAATATTTATGACAAGTAGAAAAGAACTGACTAAGTACCATGATAAGATATGCATAATAAGTAGTAAAATTAATTAAGGGTTGAGCACTAAAAATCAGGAATATAAGTAAAACAGGATTAATTGCTATAAACCAGGGACATGAGTAAACAGGAATATAATGAGACAAGAAAATATAACTGTAACAAGACAAGAAACTATGTATGTGTAATTGTGTATTTAGAATACATAGTTGACATGTAGGGGGTTATAAGGCTAATCAGGCCGTCATAGACGGCTATCAGACATGAATAATCGAGTATCAGGCTGATGGTACAGTCGCGTACCAACAGCTATCAGACATGACAGGAGGAAAGGGTAAACTACATGCCTCCTAGTATTCTCCCTCCTGACACGAAAAGCAAGACATAAAATCCAGTATTCTAATACTACGTGTAAACATCCAATGGTGCTAGTAGAGCAAGGAACTAATTATCACAATATAAAGAATAAACTTGAAGTGCAGGTACTTGCCTGATGTTTGGATCCCAACTAGAGTTCTATCATCGGGAAATTTCCAGAAATGTGTCCGAATGCTGAAATAAATATTACCATCATGCTCAGAAGATATCAAATAGCTAGAAACGCCTATCATTGAGTCCAATTTGGAAATAAGGACAAAACAGCAATTTTGGGTCAAAACGGGGTCCGCATGTGGGCCCGCTTTGCACCGAAAAATGTGTCAGGGTCAAAGGTCTCCAAATTCACCAAACTTAGTATCAACAGGTCAGGAATGATGATACGAACCCAATAGAACTTCCAGAATTGGATTCCGATGAGCCGATCACAAAATCGCCCGTCGAGTGGAACTTGTGGGGCCCACGACACGCGATTTCGTTAACGTTCTCAGAATCGAACCAAAATTGGGTCACAGGACCAGCGTATCGCTACGAGTCCGATGGCGTAAGTTTTGTTTCAATCTGACGTGTGTACACAAAGTTAGGGCACGATTTAGAAAAGGCGAATACGGGGCGGTGTCCGCGGATACGCGTTGATCCCGGTGTGCACGCACACCCGAATCGACTTCTGCGAAATCTCACACGTCCGTATTAACGACGCGCACGTATCTGTGAAGACCGCACAAAACCAAGTCGTCCCGTTTGGCGGGGCGTACCCAGTTCCAGGGTGAATCGGGTCGTTGTTTTTTCCTATTTTTGGATCGCGGTGTGCGATCACCACAGGACGGGATGCCCCGAGCGGTTTGCCCAGCACCGAGAGGGTCATACAGGCTTCGCAACGCAATTTACGGAATTGAAAATGGGGCAGCGAGGAGAAAGTTACACGCACCTGAACAGGGTCAGAAAATCGGAGCTTCACCGTGGCCGACACGACACAGGACACTGTGTCCTGTGTCCTGACACAAAGGGAAATTAGGGTTAGGGTTCAGGGCTTGGGGCTGCCGGAGAGCCACGGTTGGCCAGGGTGGCTTACGACGGGGGAGGCCGACCGGGGCTGCGTCGGCGCTGCACGGCGGCGTCGCCGGAGACGGCTGGGCACGGCGCTGGGTCGCGGGGCAGCGGGGTCTGGCTTGGGGCGACTGTGGCTGGTCGGGGAACGGCGGAGCGGCTCCGGAGCTGCGGGAGGCGGAGGGCTGAGGGCTAGGCGGGTCGGCCGGTGGCGTCGAGGGTGGTCGGGGGGGGGGTTCTGGCAGGAGGGGGCGGGTCTCGAGGGTTAAATAGGGGAGGAGGCGTCGAGGGGCCGGGAAAGGCGGAGGCGAGGGGGTGGCATGGCCGGGTGGAGCGGAGCGGGGCGTGGCCGGAGGCGGTGGATCCGGCAGGCGACGCGGGCTGTGGGAGTCGGTCGTGGGGAGGGTAGGGGTAGCGGGTCGGAGGCGGGTGCGGGTCGGGTTCGGGCAGACCCGACCTGACCCGATAGGGCGAGTGGGCTGGGCTTGGGCTTGGGCCCAATGGGCTGGGCCAGGGTTATATATAAAAATAGATAATTAAATAAATAAATAGATAAATAATTAATTAATTAAAATATAATAGTTTTAGGTGTTTTAAATTAGGTCCGGGGCCCAATAAATTCAAGAAAAATTACCCTAAGTACAGTTTTCCATTTTACACCCGAAAATATTATTTCCATAATATTTTAATATTATTTATTATCAAATAAAAATTATTTAATAATTAAAAACCTCATTTTAATTACAGAAAAAATCCCAGAAAATTCTAGAAAATTGTAAAAAATCCCAATTTAAAATTCTTGCAAAATCAGGGGATTTATAATCTACCCAACTTATAAAAATTTCGTCCTCGAAATTAAAATTAAGCCATAATCTGTTAATCCTTTATGTACATAAGGCAAGTCAATCACAATCTCCTTGCGATAATTAAAATCCTAATCATACCCACTGCAATCACTTCAAGGTTAAGATGACTACTGTTCCAATCAAAATTCAACCTACGGTTACTACTTCTTACTTCCTCAAATCATCCACAGGCAAATTTTAAATTAAGTTCATATAACATCTTCAAGATTTGCATACGCTTATAAATTTGCCTCACGATTCTAACTATCATAATTTCCTCTAGAAGTAATTCGAGTCCAAATAGTATTCCCATTCATAATTGTATGCTTCAATTCCATTCATATCCTCAATATTCCAACTAGGTAGTCCAACCATCAAATTTTAATTCTTAATTCGAATAATCAAGTTAAAAAATAATTTAAATGTAGTCCACCAATGTTCAAGTCTGAAATTCTATATTTTTATCCTCTAATTTTTCAAAATTAGAATGGCTTGAACCTCTCCCAATCTAATCTTACTCGGTCACAATTTAAAAGAAATTTATCTCGAGTTAAAAATACACTGCTACCCAACTTAGAATTTATCCATCCATCACATAAGGCTATATACCTTAAGAAAATATTCCTTAATATGTTTACTCATGTCATTCAATCCTCGAAACTTTAACGCCGATCATATCACATATGATATGTCCTTAATTTCGAAAGAATAATCCTCAAGTATGTGATCGGCCTATGGGACATATCTAGTATTCTCTGTATATCAAACATATACCAAGCACGAGATTTCGTCTTTCCGAAATAAGGGAAGACGAAGATCAATAATAAAGAGTTTAAGGGTGAGGTGATAGAATAGAAGTATCGGGATCAAGGTGTTTAAAGAATTCAAATAGGAATTGTCAAGCAGTTGTGGACTGAAGTTCTATTCTGGTAATCATTTGTTCGCATGCTCGTATTAGTACAGTTATATAACTGATACGATATGCTCAGACATATCTAGAGGACAAGTATATCTGTCTACTAATCACTACATATCTCAATCCACGTAAATTATTATTTCGAAGGGCGAATCAAGCGCACTATGGTTGATCAGACCGTAATACACTGATTCTGAAATGTATTATTGTGGGCCTCCCCAATAATACACTTGTCATGAACAAGCTCGATAAAGAGTAAGCTTGCAAAACTAGGCTATAGAATAGCAGCATAAGTCAAGTACAGCAAAATTAAGTGCGCTAGATGATGATAAAAGGAGGTACAGATTATTTAAGTTCACGAAATAACACACAATAAGCACAATAGCAAAAGACTCTACAATCTCTACGGTTATCAAATATAAAAGCATACCAGGTTATTAGCAAGTTCAAAATTACTAGGTTGGGGCTGAGGTCATGAACCAATAGGCACGAGCTAAACAATACTAGAAAAGGTATCTACGAATCACTTACGCGCATTAGCTACTCCAAGAGTCTGCGCGTTCTCCACGGTCATCATGTAAGCTTGTCCGCGTCCTTGAGGTGGTGTCCTCTACTGTTGCTGGCTAGCTGGAAGAGTGCTGCTTGTGGTACCAAGGTGGTCTCGGTTCGAGTGCTGGTAGAGCATCTCGTGGTGATCTTGTAGGAACCTCGTCGCTTGCTGATAGATCCATTACTCTGCATCTAAAATAAATGATAAGGGGCGCACAGGAATCAAGGCAGGATGCAAGTCAAGGAATCAATTCAAATCCGAGATAGATGTCAAGAACGATTCAAGCAAGTGGATGAGATCCTAAACTTATCCTTATCTTATTGCAGGCCTGTTCGGTCCCGAAGTTGAAACCGAACAATTTAGTCGTTGACCTGCATGGGCCACCACAAAAATGTGTCATGACCCGCACGCGGATATTCGGGCACGAGTACGTGGGTACGTCCAGCCTACGCCGCAGTGTCGGCGGAAGTACGCTGTCTAGATCATATTCCCAGGTAATTTAAAATCTATCTCATCCACAAGAATAAACAGGCAAGGATAATCACAGGAAATAGGAATGCTAAGATTTCATAATATTTAATTTGTGACAACCAAATCCACAGTTAATACAAAACCAGAAGATAAATCGGGGACAAACCCGAGTATTGTGCTGAAAGAAAATACTAGCTAACTGGCTGACTACTCCTCAAAAGTAGTCTCCTGAGTAGGAATCGGCTCCTCAAATGTACCATCTGCTACGTCATATGGGCCATAAAAGGTGGGGCATAGTCCTCATCATCGCCTAATATGTCAACGGATCCAGTCAGGAAAGGAGCAAAGTACCAAATGCATAACAAAGATTAAACTAAATATTTATGACAAGTAGAAAAGAACTGACTAAGTATCATGATAAGATATGCATAATAAGTAGTAAAATTAATTAAGGGTTAAGCACTAAAAATTAGGAATATAAGTAAAACAGGATTAATTGCTATAAACCAGGGACATGAGTAAACAGGAATATAATGAGACAAGAAAATGTAACTGTAACAAGACAAGAAACTATGTGTATGTAATTATGTATTTAGAATACATAGTTGGCATGTAGGGGGTTATAAGGCTAATCAGGCCGTCATAGACGGCTATCAGACATGAATAATCGAGTATCAGGCTGATGGTACAGTCGCGTACCAACAGCTATCAGACATGACAGAGGGAAAGGGTAAACTACATGCCTCCTAGTATTCTCTCTCCCGACACGAAAAGCAAGACATGAAATCCAGTATTCTAACACTACGTGTAAATATTCAATGGTGCTAGTAGAGCAAGGAACTAATTATCAAAATATAAAGAATAAACTTGAAGTGCAGGTACTTGCCTGATGTTTGGATCCCAACTAGAGTTCTATCCTCGGGAAAATTTCCAGAAATATGTCCGGATGCTGAAATAAATATTACCATCATGCTCAGAAGATATCAAATAGCTAGAAACGCCTATCCTTGAGTCCAATTTGGAGATAAGGGCAAAACGGCAATTTTGGGTCAAAACGGGATCCGCATGTGGGCCCGCTTTGCACCAAAAAATGTGTCAGGGTCAAAGGTCTCCAAATTCACCAAACTTAGTATCAACAGGTCAGGAACGATGATATGAACCCAATGGAACTTCCAGAATTGGATTCCGATGAGCCGATCACAAAATCGCCCGTCGAGTGGAACTTGTGGGGCCCACGACACGCGATTTCGTCAACGTTCTCAAAATCGAACCAAAATTGGGTCACAGGACCAGCGTATCGCTACGAGTCCGATGGTGCAAGTTTTGTTTCAATCCGACGTGTGTACACAAAGTTAGGGCGCGATTCAGAAAAGGCAGATACGGGGCGGTGTCCGCGGATACGCGTTGATCCCGGTGTGCACGCACACCCGAATCGACTTCTGCGAAATCTCACACGTCCGTATCAATGACGCTCACGTATCTGTGAAGACCGCGCGCGACCAAGTTATCCCGTTTGGCGGGGCATACCCAGTTCCGGGGTGAATCGGGTCATTGTTTTTTCCTGTTTTTGGATTGCGGTGTGCGATCACCACAGGACGCGATGCCCCGAGCGATTTGCCCAGGCATCGAGAGGGTCATACATGCTTCACAACGCAATTTACGGAATTGAAAAGGGGGCAGCGAGGAGAAAGTTACACGCACCTGAACAGGGTCAAAAAACCGTGGCTTCACCGTGTCCGACACGACACAGGACTGTGTCCTGTGTCCTGACACAAAGGGAAATTAGGGTTAGGGTTCAGGGCTTGGGGCTGTCGGAGAGCCACGGCTGGCCAGGGTGGCTCGCGGTGGGGGAGGCCGGCCGGGGCTGCGTCGACGCTGCACGGCGGCGTCGCCGGAGACGGCTGGGCACGGCGCTGGGTCGAGGGGCAGCGGGGTCTGGCTTGGGGCGACTGTGGCGGGTCGGGGAACGGCGGAGCGGCTCCGGGGCTGCGGGAGGCGGAGGGCTGAGGGCTAGGCGGGTCGGCCAGTGGCATCGAGGGTGGTCGGGGGGGGGGGGTTCTGGCCGGAGGGGGCGGGTCTCGAGGGTTAAATAGGGGAGGAGGCGTCGAGGGGCCGGGGAAGGCAGAGGCGAGGGGGTGGCGTGGCCGGGTGGAGCAGAGCGGGGCGTGGCCGGAGGCGGTGGATCCGGCGGGCGACGCAGGCTGTGGGAGTCGGTCGTGGGGAGGGTAGGGGTAGCGGGTCGGAGGCGGGTGCGGGTCGGGTTCGGGCAGACCCGACCCGACCCGATAGGGCGAGTGGGCTGGGCTTGGGCTTGGGCCCAATGGGCTGGGCCAGGGTTATATATAAAAATAGATAATTAAATAAATAAATAGATAAATAAATAATTAATTAAAATATAATAGTTTTTAGGTGTTTTAAATTAGGTCCGGGGCCCAATAAATTCAAGAAAAATTACCCTAAGTCCAGTTTTCCATTTTACACCTGAAAATATTATTTCCATAATATTTTAATATTATTTATTATCAAATAAAAATCATTTAATAATTAGAAACCTAATTTTAATTACAGAAAAAATCCCAAAAAATTCCAGAAAATTGTAAAAAATCCCAATTTAAAATTCTTGCAAAATCAGGGGGTTTACAACACGGGACCTTGTGCATATCATATTGTGACACAGACACATAAATACTCTAATTACTATATGTATTATTTATAATTAATGTATTAGACTTGTTCGTTTCCTTCTGGATGCGTTTGGTTGTGTGTTGGAGCCGTATCGCACGTGTATCATAGAGCAAGTATGATACGGGTACGGTGCACTCCACGTGTTTGTTGTTTTGTCTTTCTTGCTATACGTACATGTGTAATTATATATATTTATGATAATTAAGTGATATACATATGTATATATTAGTGTATTTATGAATAGTGTATGGGTGTGTGTATGTATTAGTGTATATATAGATTTATATATATATGTATATGTATATATATATATGTATTGGTTTATATATATATGTGTTTGTGTTTATGTATTTAGAGTGATATGTATGAGAGGTGTTATATGTATCTATGTATAAATATAGCTAGTTATCTATATGTGTTTATATATATATATATATATATATATATATATATATATATATATATATATATATATATATATATATATATACTTGTATAAGTGTGTAGGTGTATGTGTGTCTGTGTGTCTGTGTGTGCTTGAGTGTGTGAGAGGGAGATGCATCACTGCACAACATCCCTGAAGAGAAGCAACTGCAACTCTCGGGCAGTGGCAGCAAGGTGTGTAGCCACAGTGCAGTCGAGCTGAAGAGCAGCAACTGCAGCTCTCGGGCAGTGGCAGCAAGGTGTGTAGCCACAGTACAGTCGAACTGAAGAGCAACAACTGCAGCTCTCGGGCAGTGGCAGCAAGGTGTGTAGCCACAGTGCAATCAACAGCAATGCACAACCAGTGCATTGACTCGTGCAGCCAAGGAAGAGGGGTATCAGCTGTACAGCAGGATTGGGCAC
Source organism: Iris macrosiphon (assembly GCA_036927795.1). Classification (NCBI taxonomy): domain Eukaryota; kingdom Viridiplantae; phylum Streptophyta; class Magnoliopsida; order Asparagales; family Iridaceae; genus Iris; species Iris macrosiphon. The sequence goes on from JAYESA010000367.1 coordinate 186,650, forward strand.
CAACAGTCAGTACACTGTGCAGTATCTGCACAGTGCAGGATACGCACAGCAACACTGTGTACCAGTGTATCCATGTACAGTTTATTGTCCAGTTTTAGTATCACAGAGTATCAATTCAGTTAAGACACAATGAAGAGAGGCTCGGGCATACATAAAGGAGATGATGCACTGTTCATTTTCAGTCCCTGGGTGTCTCAGTTTCAGTAGGTTCAGCTTGGGTTTGGGTTTCAAGGTATTGGTCTACTTAGTATATGGGTAGTATTATTAGTTGGATTATGAGTAGTTAGCGATTATTTTCAGTTGGATTTGTTTGAAGGTATTAGAGTAGTTGGTTAGTTGTTTATTTGTTAGTTAGATAAGGTATTGTATAGTAGTTAATTATGTCAGTTGGTATTATATGTTTAGTAGTTAGATACTTTATATAGCTAGTGTTGAGGTATTTATATCTGTATTAGCTATTCATATCTATGTATGTTAGTATTATAGTTAGTTCTATATTATATTGATATGTATATATTAGTGTTAGTTTATAGTTAGTATAATAGTGGGAAATTATATGTGTATTAACATATTAGCTTGGGGTATCATATATGTGTTAGCTATTATGTTAGTATTTGGGTTACCTTAGGATACCAAGGTATTGGGTCGATACCCAAGGTATTGAGTTTGGATATCGAGATAGGTGCGATACGTATTGGTGCAAGGCCAAGGTATCCTATTTTAATTGATTTGTTATAGTATTATAATATTTGACTTGTATATATATCTAAAATACTATTTTTCATATAAATAAACTTGTGTATCTTAGGATACGGCTCTTGAGTGCCTTGTTATTTCTTAGCTTAGCTAGTATAGCATAGTTTCATAGGATATCGACTTAGTGACTTAGTATTAGACCCTTGCAACCTAGATTTTATTGATTTGACTTAGAAATGGCGTATCGACCTAGAATTGCATCAACTTCTCTTATTTTTATTCTTGAACCTTGTATTGATGCAACGTACCATATATAGGTTGTGTGGCACGAGCTTGGGCATCGAGAGACGCACCTTGCTTAGGACTTCAGGCGAGTATATTTCTCTGATAGTTTTTAATTCATAATATTGTAAATATGCATGTTCTAGAATTGTATACATTGATCCCGACACAGTAATTTCATGGACTGGTACTATATGGATCCCGTTAGGAGATGTTATCCCCTACTGTGTTCAGCGGGTACTCGTGTACATTGTATCTCATCGTGTATATTGGGTATTGATTATATTTTGTATTCACACACTGCTCGTATTCAGTGTGCTTATTCATGTATACCCACCGCTCATGTTCGGTGGTTATGATATTCGTGTACACCCACTGCTCGTGTTCAATGGTTATATTTCGTGTTCGTAGCGTGTCGTGATTGGATCCATCGGTATTAGTTAGAGGTGGGATAGTAGGAGTTGATTATGTGATCAAAGCTATTGTTACATCGTATATATTCTGGTTACATACCTCACTTGTAATCGTCTTACCTGATCATGTTCACCCAACCCGATCATATAATAAACTTGTATTTTGAGGCACACTAGTTAGTTTAGATTACAGTTATTTCTTCATATTATGATATTCATATTGTTGATATATATTCTCGTACATTATCTGTATATCTTGTTTATTCATTCATATGTTTAGTGATCTTATATTTCATTTCTATATCTTTTTATATGCTCGATTATGCTATTGAAATTGCTTCAGAGGTATGTACTTCGCTCCAATCCTGACTGGATATATTTTTCTAGATGACTGGCTTTTAGAGCAGTGTCCCATATTCTACGGGCCGCAGGAAGATGTACCTCTAGAGGATTCTCTTTTAGACCAGGAGGACTTAGTTGCAGAGTCTGAGGAGGTCTAGATTATATTTATATTGGATTGTATTAGACTATTATTTTGGTGGATTCACATCTTGTATATTATTTCAGATTATGGATTGTATCTTTATTCTTTCCTTCGCTATTCCATTCGTGCATTATTCTTTCTTAGTTTGTTTTATGATTGAGATTAGTTAATCATGTGAGATACCATATTGCTACTCCATTTGGAGTTGAGATGATTGACAGGTAGCATATTATATTATTGAGATGTTAGATAGTTAGAAATGACCCAGACAGCATTCTACCGCTGATTTTACGGCGTAGGCTAGGCATACCCACGTACTCGTGCCCGAATATCCGGGTGCGGGTCGTGACACAAGCTTTGATCCGAAGGCTTGCCATTTCTTTAAACCACGAGATTTGATCCTAAGTCTCGCAACTTCACACACCACAATTTTTGATCCGAAGGCTCGCAACTTCACATAGAACCGGGGCTTGATGAACCAAGCTCTTTATAACTCTGTAGACTTCTAGACCGAGACCGCACTTGGCATTAGAAGACTGGGAGTTGATCTTGGAGATAAGAAAGTTTAGGCTCTGAGAGTTTACTCACTATAGGATAGAAAGATTAAGAATGGTTGAGTGAGTAAGAATGTGGAAAAATAATCCTATTTATAGATATTGGCAAACCGAATTCGGCCAGAGTTCAGTCAGGTATTAATTCAAAATTCGAACGTTGGGCCAAGAAATCAGGGATTGTGCAACTGGATATATTCTACTAAAAAGGGTGACAGAGTTCAGTTTGAATTCAGGGTGAATTCGGTCTGAGTTTGGTTTACCTATTATAGGTAAATCCAAGTTTGTATGTGGACTAGTTTGGTAGATAGATTCAAGATATATTTGGCCTGATTTCTGGGTAGATAAGTTTTAGGCTATTTGAGTGGACTGGGTTTCTTTCTAGTTGCCAGTGTGACTCGACTTACATAAGTCATAGACTCAAATAAAATATAAGATTACATATGAAAACCAAGAGCACTGATGACACCAAACTTCTGAAATATCTGCTAACTTGAAGATACTTTTTTCTTTACGGCAGTTGTCCAAAGATAACCAAATTTGGGAATCTGAATATCTTTCAGGGGCTTCGCCCCCGAACCCCCATAAGGGGCGCTTCCCCCTCGACCCCCATCCACTGACCGGGCAGCAGAACCCCCGAGTGCGAGGCTCCAGATAAGTAGTAGGCAGTTGGACGAAATCTTCTGGTATAATATCGTCTTTGGCTTATCGTCATATAGCATATGTCCATTGTTGATCTTACTTATTGCTTTTTGCAAGTACATGTTAAACGAACAAAAAAATATACAGAAGCAAATATTACATATCTAGACAATACTGAGTTTAAGTAGAAGATACTATAGTGATTGTTCGATTACCATAATGCTAAATTTAATCGATTAGCTATATTCAAAAACTCAACATAAACATTGGGCCAACAGCTATTACGGGCTACACTATATCATGGGCTACACTATATCACAAGCTATAAGGTATGATCACATATTTACTAATACTTTTCCATCCCCCAAATAGTACACGGATCCAAATCACGACACGTTATAACACGTATATCATGATACACGGTCTATAATATAATGCACTATGATTATGGTCTATATAATCACGAAGATCTCACGATAATCACTGAGTAATCATGAGGCACGATACGGTAATCACTGAGTCATCACAACAATAACATCTCATAACCAAGATCCACGTATACCAATCTGTATGACCATTGTGTTAGGAATCAAATATCTCAATACTAAATACATGAAACATAGAGGCTGTCAAAGAAGGAATCTATTAGAGAATGTACTCACCTCTGGTCCTGAGCAAAAGATATCATTTGGTGTATGAGCTAGTGTCACACACACCTAGATATGAATATCATGTTAAATTGGGTGTAATAAAATGATAATGAGCTACAATGCATTGAACATGCTCTTCTAGGCTATTTTTAGATCATTCTAGTTAAACTAGGCCAAACTAGGCCCTCACTAAGGTTTTAGGCTCATAATGGTCACTAATTAGCTAATACTAACTTATAATAACTATACTAGGTCATTACCTAAGTGTATAGGTGAAACCTTGGCTAATACCTATACTAATAGAATAACTACCAATAATCACATTATCTTAGCCTACAACATATATATATATATATATATACCTCTCAAGTGTTAACTAATTGATAATACTAACTCGCATACCATATATGACTGATATACATAATGATAACTAACTAATATACAATACCATATCTTAATACCTTGCTCTAATTTATATATTACCAGTACCCCAATTACCTATGACACTACCTTAGTATTAGTTAACTTATAATTAAAAAAACTAATATCTAACTTAACACTAACAGACCTTAGCTGACATCTAGCCTGCAGATCCCCTATAAACCTGCCTATACTGATACTCCCAAATACCTTACCTCATATACTGTCACTTATCTTAGACATATAAATACACCTATAAGCACTCACTGACACACACTACTACCTGGGTGTATCAGACACACTTGACTGATCTATTGATACCTCATTGATCTCTTCTTATTCCTTGCATCCATCCCCATATACTAATGTTGCCCGTATCCCAAGTCACTGTGTACTGCTACTAGACTGAACTGTGCAGTGCTCACAGTTGCTGTCCGATTTGCCCCTTACCTTATCAGTCCCCAACTCCATCACACCAACACTACCATAACCACTTCACATAATTACTTAACCCAGACTGCAATGTATCAAGTCTTGAACCCTACAGCTAAATTCTTCTTGCATTGCTGTATCAGTTGCATCTATGTACTGCTGCAACAATACAAGAACTACATCTGATGATTCCTCCCATATCTCTACATCTCACTTACACCTCAAGCTCATTGGAAACACTCACTTGAAATCACTTTTCCCCAAACCTGAATGACACTGTTTTATTTCTTACACTTCATCCCCTCATTTTCACATCTACTGATATTGAAGTCATGCCTTAAATAGATCTCCTACCTCAACACATCTTTACAAGTGTACATCACAACAATCTTCCACCTCTAATCAAATACCTGATCACTCAAGTTCCTGATATATCAACTTCCCAAAGACCTATTGTGAACCCCTGCATCCTTCAAACCCATCAGTTCATAGTCCAACACCACTACACACAACCAAAACGACACCACAAAAGTCTACAGGTGAGGTTTTCAGTTGTGGTGAAACTGCTCGAGTGGGCTTGCAAAATCCAGTAGGCACAGTCGCACTGTGACTGATCCTCACTCCACAAGTATACCAATTACATACTAACTCAACCAATACTGTCACAGTCTATATATATATATATATATATATATATATATATATATATATATATATATAATCAACCATTAGTATATCAATATACACATATAGATAAAATATACTAAAACAATGCATTAACCCAAACACTAGGTATGCAAATTAGGATATTCAAATATAACTCTATGATACTCAACCAATAGGAATACTAAAACCCTAAATACTCCTTGTTAATCATATAGACATATCAAATACATAACAATATAACTAATACAACTTATTACAATGGAATTTAAAGTGGATTGCATAAAATCACCCAAAATTGAGCTATGTATCATACGGTATCATAAAATACCATGATACGGCCTACACGTATCAATTTGTGGACACGTATCTAGTCCTACAACTCCGATATAAGTCTAATTAAACCAAGTTGGTCTCATGGCACACACTTGATGTGTGAATCTCGTAATTATCCTAAAATATATACAAAAACCTATGTAAAAGTCATAATACACCACCAAATAGACTAAAACTTCTTACTATAGGTAGCCCTATGCCATGAGAGGGTTCCTAATGTTCAAATATATGATTTAAAAGCTAGAATAAAGGTAAATTTATAATTATAATTATTGGGAGATGGATTCCCAATTAAATGCACAATGGACACGATCCAGACACAAGCGCCTTGCCAAAAACTTTATCTCCAAGTGCTCCTTCCAAATCCAAGCTCCAATGCTCCTTGAGTGATAAAAATAAGAGAGAATGTGAATGAATTGAGAGGGATTGATGGAGGAATGGAGTGAATTAGGGATCTAGGAATTTGGGGATCTAGAAATGAATGCAAATGAAGAGGAGAGAGAGAATAAGAGGCTCTAATAGTGGCCGGCCTCTTCTTCCCTTCTCCAAGCAACTAAAAATTGTCTAATATGCCCCTACTTGTTAGTTATGAAGAGGATTAGGGAAGGGCTAAATTGGAAAGCTTCTAATCTAATATAAATTAGTCTAATCCTTCTAATTGACTATGAAATGGATCTAACTTGGGCCTAGTCCAATGTTGGCTCAATCGTTGTCATGACAAGTCAATTGGGTTCACAAGTGTCTAACTAATAGGCTAGACAACTATTTAATAAATAATAGCACAACCATAAATATTAATTATTAGCACAATAGAAATAATTATTAATCATAAAAAAATTATATGCAAATTTCCTAAAATACCATCATCTAGAAATGTGGTAGTGACATAACACCCCCTTTGGATGACCACCATCTCTAAGCCTATTGTCTCGTTAAACCTTTGCCAAGAAAACCCATTAGGACAAAACATGTGCGAAAGAAAAGAGTACAATCTTTAGGATGACTTAGATAGATGTTAGACACGCTTAATGTTGCCTCATTAAAACCTTGTTAGGAAAAATCCAATAAAAAAAATCCATGACTAAGGAAAAAGAGTACAACGCGTTATAGTCCATACAAAATATATCTTCCCCTAAAAATAATCACTCCCCCTGATGATATTCATCCTGAACGGTCAGCTGATGAAGACGTTGCATTCCAATTCCATGAACTAGTTTCTGAAAAGTTAACTTTGACAACGATTTGGTGAACAAGTCTGCAAGATTATCACTTGAGCAAACTTGTTGGACGTTAATATCAAACTTCTGAAGCTCATGAGTATAGAAAAACTTTGGTGAGATGTGCTTGGTCATGTCTCCTTTAATAAATCTACCTTAAATTTATGCAATACATGCTGCATTATCCTCATGAATAATAGTTAGAGTTTCTATAGTAAGAAAAAGGTGACAGAAGCTACGAATGTGTTGAATTAACGATCTCAGCTAAATACATTCTCTACTTGCTTCATGAAGAGCAAATATTTCTGAGTGATTTGAGGAGATAGCAACCATTGTTTATTTTGTTGAACGCCAAGAAATAGTTGCATTGCTATTAAGAAATACATATCCAGTTTGTGAACGACCTTTATGGGGATCAGATAAATAACTTGAATCTGCAAAGCCAACTAGATTCGAGATGTCAGATAAACCACAAGTATAAAATAATCCCATGTCGGTAGTTCCACGAAGATATCTCATCACATGTTTAATGTCATTCCAATATCTGCGAGTTGGCACCGAGCTATATCTATCCAACAGATTGACAGAGAATGATATATCTGGCCTTATACATTGTGATAGATACATTATTGCCCCAATGGCACTAAGGTATGGTACTTCGGGTCCTAGCATCATTTTATTGTCGTCCTTAGGACGATATAGATCTTTATTGATATATAAAGATCGAACAACCATTGGAGTGCTAAGGGGATAAGCTTTATCCATATTAAACTATTTTAATATATTTTCTGTGTATTTGGATCGATGCACTAAAATTCCATTAGTGCAATGCTCAATTCATAATCCGAGATAATATTTCGTATCTCCGAGATCTTTCATCTTGAACTCCTTTTTCAGATAGTTTGCAGTCTCATTGATTTCATGTCTTGTCCCAATCAAGTTTATGTCATTGACATATACTACAATAATAGCAAAACCCTCCTTAGATTTCTTTATAAAGACACATGGGCATGTAGGATAATTCTCGTATCCCTCCATTTTTATATATTCACTAAGACGGTTGTACCACATTCTTCCAAATTATTTTAAACCGTATAATGAATGTCTTAGCTTTATGGAATACATGTTCTTAGCTTTTGAGCTAGGTAGGTTAAATCTATCTGGGATTTTAATATAGATATCGCTATCTAAATCACCATATAGATATGCTGTTACAACGTCCATAAGTCTTATGTCCAGTTTTTTCTTAACTATCAGACTTATCAAATAACTAAACATTGTTGCATCCATTACGGGAGAATACATCCCTTCGTAATCAATCCCGGGTCTCTGAGAAAACCCTTGGGCCACTAATCGTGCCTTAAATTGAGCGATTTCATTCTTTTTATTTTGTTTTCTTACAAATACCCACTTGTAGCCTACCGGTCTGACGTCTTTTAGTGTTTGTACTATAGGTCTGAACACCACATTTATTAAGGGAATCTAATTTTGCTTGATGTTACGCGCCAGTCCCAAAAATACGTAGAACTAGGACATATAAGTATGTCAGCCACATATATATGGTAACTCCAATATATGGGAACCATAACTCAAGCGTACGCTGTGTAATGAATAATAATTCACAAGTGGTAAAACTATCACAAGTCACAGGGTATCATCTAAATCTCATCCACGAAAATCATATATAAATAAAGAACCAATATCTATGAACCTAGATCTCAATATAAAGCATCTCCAGATGACAGTCGGATGGAAACAAATCCACTGTCGAACTAGAATGAAGAATAAACAAGACAAATAAAATATAAGTACCATAACTATCAACCACTAAGACTCGAAGAGAAGACCTGCTCGGAATATAAGTAACCAGTTCGGATCTGCGCTCCTGCGAATACTCATGAACATCTACACCTGGAAAGGGACCAGGTCCTCAGAGGGACATAACAAGATACATAGAAGCATGCTATAAAGTAAATACTGAATAAATAAAGGGTTGCGCTAACCATCTAAGTAAAATGCAATTTGAGGACAACTTTGAGTGTATGGGAAAGTGTAGGCTAGACATATGCTGACGTAATTCACCAATCGTGACAACTGGCTAGTATATGCCACATATGCCCCCATACCAGGGCACTGTAATATAATAAAGTCTATACCGCTCTGAAGACCGGGCATCTGATTAATATAACGTCCATACCGCTCCGAAGAATAGGGCATCTGAATAGTATATAACGTCCATATCACTCCATCGAGTGTGGCATCTGAATAAAGGAAGTGGGTGTCCTATACGCCTACTAGTCGTCCTCTCCGCCCAATAATCTATGCATGTTGTATCCACAACACGCCTTAGCTACTACGCCGAGGCATCGTAACTCTGGCTCATACTCTATCGCTAGAATAATAGTCCAACCTTACAACCAAATAAGGACAAGGAATTGGCCATCGTACCACGATAGTCTATGCTCCGCCTACTAACAACTGCTAAGTCTTCTAACATGCATTACTATTAGCAGTTATACCCTATTCGTTGCACGACCTACACGTACAGGTGGCCAACCATATATGCAAGTCCGTGCCCTACATGAGACTCACAACACGTGTAAGAAATATATCAAGGCCTAGGGAGTCATACCGATAACTCCACAACTTTAGGTGGGTCTACTAGACACTAGGTCAAACACAAGTCCTAACGTCAACGCATTCGTTGACTGCACCCAAGTCTCTCTCGGACGCGCACAGTTATATAATCTAAAATAATAAACATGCAACTAATATATATAATTGAATTTAAACAGCAGAACAAGGCAAGGTATACTTGCCTGGCAAGAAACTGCGTAGTCCCAATAACCTTCTCCGAAAGTCGCACAGAACGATCCAATGGTCCTCAGAGTATGTGCACGGGAATGACGGTAACGACGATGAGGTTGACGACGATGAGGATGACGATGATAACTACGATGATGGCGATAATTGCGACTACGGCGACGATGATGATGGTGATGCTCATGGTGAAGATGATGGTGATGATCATGATGTTGATTACATGATGTTGATTACATGATGGTGATAACGAGGATGATGACGTAGGTGATAGTGATGACGAGGATGGTGATGTGGACGATGGTGATGACGAGGACGATAAAGTGGACAATGGTGATAACGAGGACGATGATGTGGATAATGGCGATGACGAGGATGATGATGATGTGGGTGATGAATAGGTGATTAGGGTTGGTGTTGGTGATGATGATGAGATGATGATGGTGAAGAGGATGATGAGTATGATGATAGGTTGATGATGGTGATGCTGCTGACCGGGGTCCGGCCAAGGGGAGAGGAGGTCCGGCCAAGGAGACAGGGAGGAAGGTGATGGGTGGCTAGGTGATTGGTTGTGATGATAATGGAAATGGTGATGCTGACGATGATGACCGGACTTGTCGAGGAGGAGCTCAGGCAGGAGGAGGAGAGGAGGAGCTTAGGGAAGGGAGTGGTCGTGCTGGGGGTAGTGGTTGGCCGGAGTGCCAATGGTGGTGGTGGTGGTGGTTATGATTCGTGCAACGGAGTGGAGGGGTGCAGGCTAAAAACTATCGCCGTGGGTCGAGGCTCGTCGAGGGAGGAAGTCGACAGCGGGGCTTGACGGGATATCGGGTCGTCTTCAGGTGGAGGGGAAGTCGGAGGGAGATGGTGGGCAGTGGTGGTTGTTGACGTTAATGGTGGTGGTGATGGGGGATGATGTTGGTTATGGGGTCTCCGGCGGGTGGGATGAGGGGCATTCAGGTGAGTGTCCTCAGGCGGAGGAGGAAGAGGGAGGCTGGAGATCGACTCAGGCGGTCCGGGGTGGTCGGCTGGGACGGGTTGTCTTTGACTCCGACGGAGGAAGGAGTAGTCGAGCGGGGGAGGGGATGAAGGTGATGGAGGATGTCACTACCCAATTCTAGAAAATAGGGTTTTTTATTTTTATTTGATAAATTGTGTATTGTATATAATTATATTTAATTAGTGATTGTATTATTTTTTTATTGATTGTTTTAGGGTTTTGGCTAGTCTGGACCCATGTCAGACCCTAGTGGACCCATGTCCGACCCAACCCACATCCTTGTGAGACTTATTTTTGGGTTTAGAATATTTATTATATTTTATTTTAGTTAGTTGGAGAGATTAGGAGTTAGTTTGAGTGCTTTTGGAACCCCAAACCCAAAACCCAATTTGCATGACTTTAGGAGAGGGCTTTTTAGTCATTTTCATTAATGTAACCTACTTCTTTGCTTGTGGCCGGCCCCCCCTTCCCAGACCCGATCAAACCATAGCCACCCCATTTCTTCATCACTTCTTCTTCTTCTTCTTCTTCTTCTCCACTTCTTCTTCTTCTTCCTTTCTTCTTACAATTTTCCACTTCAAGTAAGTATTCTCATTTCCTTCTCTTCCTTCTTCCATTTCTTACTTTTGTGTGAACCCTAACCCTACAATTTTCCCTAACCTAGGTGTTTAGAGCCTAGACTTAGTGTGGAGGCTAGATTTGGAGGCTTGGAGCTTGAGGGAGGTGATTTCAAGTAAATTGGAGACTTTGGCCTTGGGATTCCAACTCCTAAAAGGTAAACCCTAACTTTTCTCTTACTAATTACTCTTATGTAGTATAATTAGTGGTTTAGAACCTTCCTAGAGCCTAAGGCTACCCGTGGGAGGAAGTTGGAACAAGTTTGGTTGTGTTTGGAGACTTTGACACTATGTTTTGTGTCAATTTCGGGTGGAATCCAAAATTTGTTCAATTTTGGATGATGTCCTAGGTTAGACGGACCTAAATAGACGTTGTTGGGTGTCTTGAGGGTTAGTGCATGTCTCCGTTCGGACACGTGAAGTTGTGTCGCGGAGAAATGGGCGTTTCGGGCATTTTTGGGGTTTTCGTCGTCGCCGATTCTATGTGCGTACGCATTTTTGCCACGAACCTAGAATCGACGAGTTAGCATTTTTTCTAGGATCTAGACATCATTTAGAACCCGTGGATAAATTTTGGACCTATTCCGAGTTAGTTTGGGGTACGTTTCAGGAGGTTTTGCGAACCGCACACCGCGTGTTCGTCAAAATGATCGAACGGCCATTTTGACTTGGTTTCTTAGTTTCGGGCTTGTCCACGCATTGGGTTAGCTTCGGAGAGTGTGTGCTAGAGTTCTCGGGTTATATTTTATATATATATACGTATTTGTGCGTATAGGGGGTCGTTGTGCGCGTGTTGGTGGTGTGTTGGGAGTGTTGTGTTGAGTTGTGTTGTGTTGAGTTGTGTTGTGTTTTGTGTATAGGTGTATGTCTCTCTCTCTCTCTCTCTCTCTATATATATATATATATATATATATATTTATATATATGTGTTATATGTATATATATATTTATATATATATATGTGTGTATATACCTATATTTGTGTTTGTGTATGTGTATTAGTGTGTGTGTGTATATATATGTATATGTATGAGTGTGTGTGTGTATATGTATATATATATATATATATATATATATATATATATATATATATATATATATATATCTGTGTGTTTGTATATATATATATATATATATGGGTTTGTGTGTGTTTATATATATAGGTATATGTGTTTATATATATATATATAAGTGTGTGTATTGTGTTTGATAATAAACGAAAGAAATAAAATAAGGTTTATATGAAACTCTCTCTTTGGTTTACAAACAAGAAGTACAATTAATCCTATACGAGGATGTCAAGTACAAAATTTAATCTGGGTAAATATTACTATAGGAGTCTGATCTGCAGTCGATCACTTTATCCCTTGGACCACACGATGATGAAGAAGTGCTGTAGAAGAAGGAGAAGCTTCAAAGGTTGCAAGAGGGAGTGGATGCTCGATGCCAAAATCGTCGATCACTACTCTCTGTCTGTGCTCTTCTCTCTCAAGAAATAAAATTTTGACCTTTGTTCTCCGAGTTTTCTACCTTTTTTCGACCCTGGACCTCTGTCAATAGAGGTCTCTGTTTATAGGATTTGGTGACAGTAACCGTCCAGTCGACGTAGAAGCCGAACAGTGGAGAGTGTGGCACCTTTTACACGGCGGTTATAATAATTGCCACCCACGTATAAATGATCTTCTGAATATGCGTGTGACGCGTGTCCCATTATGAGGTAATGCGTATAACTGCTGCAAAGATCACAGCATGCAAGCCACGTAGGTAGCTGTCCCTCGCGTAGAAAAGGTTGGCGTAGAAGCCAATAACTGTCATCATGGCGTAGAAGCCAAATAGTTGTCAAGTTGGCATAGAAGCGAAGTAGGCGTGGAAGCCCAGTAGGCGTAGAAGCCTGAAGTTGCATGGATAGGTAGCTAGCATAAAAGATAGCCGATCCTCCTTTCTTGACTGAGGTCTTGAGCTAATTCAGGACCAAATAGCCTTATTATGCACCAATACAAATATAGCCCGAGTTGGCGTATTCCGAGGAGATAGCATACGGCGTACTCCTATGGTTGAAAATAGCCAGGTCGGCGTATTTCAAGGAGGTAGAGTACAATATGCTCCTATAGCTGAAAATAGCCTGATGGCATAATATGCAGAGGTGATGATGTGGACGTATTAGCCGTAATTATCGCTCACCCATTCTTTGAAAGTAGAACCAAATCTCGTGCATTAAATGCAGCGATCTGCCCCCATCACGCGTATTAACTGCATAGACATGCCTCGAGCTCTGTACGAAGAGCTACTTTTGACGTGGTGGTTCGTTTTGTCTCTTGCTGAGTGTAAAAGCTCACATCTGCCTGTATAAAACTAGGCAACGTATTCCCTTGTGTGTGTAAAAAGCACTTTATATCAAGAAAATGTCACTAAACGATGGTCTGGGTCTTTGTACCGCACCATCATTACAGCCGTCGTCTGGATAGTCGTTCAGTACTCTTTCTCAGGAGTCAAGTTCACTGCATGATTTGACAGGTTCGTTCGAGAAATACGAAGAGTTCCTCGTACAATCTCCCACTGCATTAAAAGTGAGCGGGTTTTACACCAAATGGCGATATAACAACCTTTTTATGCCGAAGCAGCCTAGAAATACTACATTATGCGGGTTGATCAGGAGCTATACTTTACGCTGTACTAGCGATGAAGCTCTACTGTACGCCGATGGCTCTGAAGTTATTTCTTATGCCACACAGCACTGAAATACTGCGTATAACTCTGCAGCGTATTTTTCATGCTTCTACAAGACCCCCTTCAAAATTTTCAAATTCTTCGTAATTTGAAACACTTTGAATGAAGCATGAAACGGTCGAGTCTGACTTGTTCCTCAAGGCTGATTTCTCGGCAAATTTTTGGGTAAACTTCCAATCGACCCAAGGAGAAGAGTCATTTTCAGTGCTAAACTCTGTATGTTTTGGGTACTTGGGATATTTTGAGGCCAAGAAGAAGTATCTTCTGAGAAAAACTCTTGTAATTGGCTGTCTTGAGAATTGTTCAGATATACGCCTACTCTGGCCTGCGTATTTTCAGATATACAGTGAGTCATAAATTCGTAGCGTAGACGAGCATAAAATCATGGGTTTGTAGCCTCTCGAGCGTAAAAGCTGCTGAGCATAAGAGCATCCGGACGTAAAACCGTAGATTTATAGCCTCTGACAAAAAAACTTCCGAGCGTGAAGTCGTAGATTTGTAGCCTCTAGAGCGTAAAAGATTCTGAGCGTGAAATCATAGATTTGTAGCTTCTGAGCATGAAGTCGTAGGTTTGTAGCCTCTCGAGTGTAAAAGCTCTCGAGCGTAAAAGCATCCGGACGTAAAACCATAGACTTATAGCCTCTGAGCGTAAAACTGTAGATTTGTAGCTTCCCGAGCGTAAAAAGATCCTTGGCGTAAAATTACGAATCTGCTCTGCACGAAAAACTTTTTGAATTCGCTGACTGTCCGTCATCCCTAAATGATAGGCTAACATGGTCCCGAATCATAACCGAATATTAAATATTGGATTTGGTTAGGGATTCGAGGAGTCTATCTGAACTCTATAAATACCCCAAGGCCTTCAGAGAGAAAACTCTTCACCTGTCTTTTGCAAAAAAAAAAAGCTTTCGTCTCTTTGAGAACTCTTCTTTGTTTCTTCTCTAAGCACTCTGAGTTTTTAGTAATGGCACCGAAACAATCTTCGACTGCTAAGGGGAAGAAAGCTGCCTCCTCTTCTCGCTCCTCTGCTCAAGCACGAGCAACTCCCATTGGGCTGAGCGAACATCGCTCTGAACGAAGTGTCCCACCGACAAGCTGTGCACCGGGCGTTATAGGTAAAGTTTTTTGGGACGACAAAAAATACAGAAAACCCTTCGCATATGTTGTACGTGCATGCGCTAGGTCATCTTCTGTGCTGAAAGCCTTTTCGAGGAAGATGATGCACAGAGATGTTTTATCTTTTACGCCCACATTCCTAATGTGCCAGCATAAAAACTCTATATTTTCGCAGTCTGACGTAAAACCGTTGATTGTCAAAATTTGGCGTATACTATAAATTTTGGGTGTTACGCTCTGGATGAAAATTTTGGCGTAACAACTTAAATTTTGACAGTCTGGCGTAAAGCACGGACCGTCAGATTTTTTGTGTGTACTGTCAATCTTGAATTTTACGCCTAGGTAATAGGTTCCATTGTAAAAACTCAAGTTTTCACAGTCTTGGTGCAAAAGCACAGACTGTTGAGCTTTGGCATAAGCTGCAAGATGTAACGTCTAGTATAGAAACTGACTTGTTCTTCTTGCATTTTGTAGTTGACTTGTAGATACCTCTGTTGGCTGAGGTAATGGGTTCTGCTGCTGGGATGCTGAACTCTAATTATCTGGAGGATCTGTCCCATGTGACGTTCCCTATTTCTGGAACCCAGTATCCTGAAGGAAGGGGAACTTTGATATCGTCTCAAGGGGAACGGATGCTATTGAGTATGATCAACGGGGAGCCCCTGACGTATATAGATAGGGCCAAGTATATAAAACCAGCTTTCCTTTTCGGGGATATGATTGACAAATAATCCCAGAAGAAGCCCAAGAAGGAAGACTGGGTTTTTACTGCTGGGGGCATGGTCATGTACCTACCCAGGTTGCCGAGAGATTATTCTATCTCGGCATTCTTCCATGCCACGCATCTCAGGAAGATGTCGTGGAACCTGACCCCTAATCTTCACGGCCCGGGGAAGATATTTTATCAGAAGGGATCAGACCAAGGATTATTTGTGAGCTGCCCTTCAGGTCCTCTAATGCCTTTCAGGGGATTATTTCCTGGCAGTATCCCGAGTGAAGACACTTCACTGCTCCAACCAGTCCAATTATCGACTTTCTGCAATGACTTCATGGGGCATGGAGGAGTATACCCTAAGGTTAATCCTCGGACCAATGGGTGGCTTACCCCTTCAAATCTTCGATGGGCTCGTTTAGCTGCCTGGTCCCTGAAGCATTTTCAGACTGAGCTGGAGAGCATTGGTCTGTTCGCGGCTGTGAGTGCTACCAGTGTTGGGTTGCCTCCCATTCCCAACCTGTTTTTGGCTTTGATGGAGCGGTATATCTCGCTCACTGGGACTTTCGCCACTCCGCTAGGGGAGTTGGGATTGGCTCTTCACGAGATGGCAGAGATTTTAAGACTGCCAATGGGGGATACTCCTTATGAAGAGTATGTTCCCACAAACAGGAAGTTGGGGGATTCAGACCCTCGGGTAGTGGCAGTGTACCAGGAGCTGATGTGCCACTACCTTGCTTGCACCACTTTCTATAATGAGCCCTCTGATTTGGCTCATACCAACAAATGGGTGCCCTATCTCTTCTTTCATTAGGCCAGGGATGCTAAGCCAGACAAAGTCGTGGATAGCAGGGATAAGCCTTTGAACCTTCTAAGCGTGCTTAATGCTCAAGTAGTCGATGATCTTATTGAAGACGCTGGGGCTTTAGATCAGGTCCTCGATAAGGATATAGGGAGTTACCCTGCAGGCACTAAAGCCTACAGTTATATGAGGCATTGCCGTAGACCTCTGTCAAGGGAAGCTCAACTTGCTGGTTTTCTCTTCGTATGGCTACGTCGACTGGTAGTACCTGGTATTGCATCTTCGGATCGCATTCACCGTAACACCTTATGGCCTGCAGTGCATTTAGTATTCGGGGCAAGACTGGGCCTGCTCCCTGCCATGGTATGCCGGATACAAGCTGGCCTGAGGGCCATTACTGATGGGCTACTTGCCGATGAAACACGGCGTGACAGCTTTCCCAAGGTAGAATTACCGTTCCTATATCTGATGGGATGGTTAATTCTTCATAACCACAGGGTGATGTCTTCCGGCTCTGACAGTAGTTCGGGGAATAATTTCTTGTTGAACTACAAGAATTCCACCTGAAATGTGGTCACAGTTGTAGACTGTCGGCGAGCGTTAAATTTTGCTCACAGTTGGAAGCTCTTCTGTATCGTCCCCACTATACACCTCAATCAACAGGGGACGAGACTTCAGGATTCAGGTAAAAGGAAGACCGTTCTTTCTCCTGAAGCTTTTTATTGGTTGGTCTGTATTAGACCTTCCCATTTATTGTACAAAAGTGAAGACTATTGCTTCTTGGAGCCCTATCTGCCTAGTCGGTTCGCCATGCAGTTTGGGTATGACCAATTGCATGTGGAAAATACCATCACCAGCTTCAAGTCCAGGAGAGGACTTATTGATGGAGCGAGAGGATGGTGGTACTTCATAATGGATTATACTGGAGCAACCTTTACTGTGCCCGCGACTTCTCTCTCCATGGAGTTGCGCATCCTTTATTCGTACGCCCAGTTTTATGTGGCCATCAATACCTTCCATCGCAATTTTGATATGCGTGGAAGTTTTAGGATGCCCTCTCATAAGTCTGCTGAAAGAGAGAATGTCCCATCAGTCTCCTCTGACGAAGGTGAAGACCCTGTCGGCACAGACGAGTTTTTATTGACAGTACCGAGAGGCATAATACCTCCGCCTGCAGAGCCTCTTGTTATCCCAGGAAAGCGAAGGGCTCCTATTCTGAAGGAGGCTTCCCCTCACAAGAAAAAGAAGACTGTTAGTTGTCCTGTCAGGACTACCAGCCATGAGGCTCCTAGGAGTGAACTACTGTTTCCTCTGTTGGGGATAAATTTTTGACTAGAGGTCCTTCGCCTATTAGAGAGGGAACCTCCACAGTTCCGGCTGGCAGTGCCGGAGATTCTTTGCTCGAGGCTGATGTCGCTGCTACCGCTTCAGGTAGTGCTACGAGATCGCCTTCGAGGCTGAGCAAAATAAGATTGCGTATACCTTTATCCAGACCAGCAATGGGAGAAACCCCTGCCGCGTCTGTAAGTATACCCAGCGAGATTCCACCCGGTGAGCCTCGAAGGGATCTTGGTGAAGACCTGGAAGAATATCTGCCAGTGTCAGTTGGCACACCCCCTTCTCCAGGTATGACAGCTCGCTTAGCATCATTAAGAAATGATTTAGCTGTACTGGCTGCAGACGCGACATATATACCATCAGCCATGGGTAAATGTCGTCTTTACGCCTCTTTTAGAAAAATTAATATCAGGTTGATATTAACTTTCTCTTGTCTTCTTTTCAGGGGAAGACATCTACGGGGAGGGCAACGTCGATGCAACTTTTGGCTCTATTGCAGCTCCTGCCGATGACATGGAGGTGCCCGACTTCCAAGAGGAAACATTTTCGGGTGCCGGCTCGCCCGGTACAGTTTCGATATCTCGAGAGAAGGATGAGCCTGTCATCACGACTGTACCTCCTTCGTTGAGTACGCCAGCGACTTCAACCGTTGCTAGTGTTCACTCTTTTGTAGCGCCATTTGTGGAGGCAACAACCGTGGCGACTTCCTCTGTAGTCATTCCTGAAGGGAGATTTATCGGTATTGCGGCCACTCCCAGCATACATCCGCTCTTTGCCACGCTAGTTGAGCAATACACTAGCATATTCTACCGTACCTTGACAGAACTGATATCCATAGTGCTGGAGAAAAAACTAAGCTTTGAAGCTCTGAAGACGTCCTCCCAGCTTACTATTGTGCCGATTAGAACTTTTCATGACGCTGAAAGAGCTGATACACTGGAGCAAATAGTTAATGGTCTAGAACAACCCATTAACGAATATTTGCAATTGTCTCGAAGTGGCATTGATGATCTGGTTCAGGTTGAGTATGACTCCCTAACCGCGAGGCTTGTTGGGGAGATGAAAACTCTGAACAAGTCCATCGAGGCTCAGCAGAGAGAGATAAATGAAGAGCATACCGTATTAGAGTATGTCATTCCCCAGCTGGCCCAGTGCGAGGCCGAATACGAGGAAGATGCCGCGAGGGTCCGCAAATTGAAAGATGAACTCGCTCAGGCAGAGGAGAGGGTCCTCGCTTCGTCGGCATCTAGAGATGTGTTGAAGGACCGACTGGAAGCGTCCTAGCAAAACCTGGCACGTGCGGGTGTCATCCACGCAGGTTTTGTACATGCTCGGTCTGAACTGTCTACCTTGAACAGTGAGGAGGCAAGGTTGGAGCGGGCTCGAGCTATAGTTTTGAACTTCAGGAATGAGAAGATGGCCGCACTGGCGCAGCAGATCCGTGATTTGACTGCTCCTCCCAAATGATGTACCTTTTTGCTTTTGTATGCAATTTTGCTCCTCCCGGAGATAATAAAGAAATCTTATCTGACTTTGGTGGACCTATCATTTTGGAATATAAACGATAGGCTAGGGTGAAAGTGATATCAGAGGTAATATGGACGTGATATCCCTTCGGTAAGCTTCAGCTGGATATATCTATTCAGAGGTTATATGGACATGATAGAATATGATCCAACTAAATTTGTATACAAAACACTATGGAGGTAATATGGACGTGATAGGTTTTAAAGTTCCAAATTAGCTAAACATATATATTCAGAGGTTATATGGACATGATAGAATATGATCCCACTAGTTCTTTGGACGTAGTGTTGTCAGAATGAGATCTTCACCATACTCTATTATGAGTAAATGAGATTTAAGCATAGTACCTCTTCAGGAATTTGCTATTGATAGGAGCCATTAACAAGTCTCCATTAGGCTTGGCTAATCTGTAAGCACCGTTTGAGAACGTCGTCTCAATCACGTAAGGGCCTTCCCATTTGGGCTAAAATTTACCCTTACTCTTGTGAGTAATAATCATTGGCTTTTTCACAGCTAGAACTAGCTCACCAACTTTGAATACTCTTTCCTTCACTTTTTGATTAAAAGCCTTGGAAATGCGCGCCTGGTAGAATGTAATGCGCTGTTGAGCTAGAAGACGTTTCTCGTCTAATCCTTCTAGCTCTTGAAGCCATAATAGGTCATTCTTTTCTTGAGTCAACTCATTAGCTACTGCTATTCTGAGTGATGGAATTTGAATCTCAATGGGGAGAACTGCTTCACTCTCGTAGACTAATGAGAATTGGGTGCAACCCGTCGGTGTTCGTATCGTTGTGCGGTATGCCCAGAGACATTCTCCTAGCTTCTCATTCCAATCTCTTTTGTTCGAAGAAACAAACTTTTTTAAGAGTTTGATAATAGTTTTGTTAAAAGCTTCCACCAAACCATTAGCAGCAGGATTATATGCCGTAGAGGCCATATTTTGTATCCAATTTTTATTGCAAAATCGGTAAAATGCTTGGCTGATAAATTGAGGCCCATTGTCATGAATGATCCTTGGGGTATCCCAAAGCGATAAATGACATGATGCTTGATGAAGCTGATCACGTTAGATATCTTTATCTCAGCAAGAGGGATCGCCTCTGCCCATTTAGAGAAATAATCTGCGATAGCCAATATGAACCGATGACCTCTGGAAGAAGACGGGTGAATAGGACCGATGATATCCATACCCCATGCTTCGAAAGTCCAGGATGCAACCGTAGGATGTAAATGTTCAGAAGGTTGATGTATAAAATCTACATGAACCTGACAAGCTTTGCATTGTCTTACATATTTTATTGCATCTGTGATCATAGTAGGCCAGTAATAGCCCATCCTCCTGATACGATCCTATAGCTTAGGACCGGGTTGATGCGCTCCACATACGCCATCGTGAGCTTCACGGATAATCTGCTGTGCCTCATCATCGGAGAGACATCGAAATATTAGTCCATCGTAGGTTCGACGATATAAATATTATGAAGATGCATCAAAATAGAAGCGTAATGATCGTCTTTTGATGGATACTGCTTCTTTAGGATCCTCCGGTAAGATTTTGTATGCCACAAAATCTATAAAGAGATTTCTCCAGTCTCTCTTGGGGGATCTATGTTCACAGCGTAGCTGCGTTCTATGTGAAAGTTGTTTTTCACACAGAATAAATCTCTGTTAAGAAGGATCATCGAATTCTGCCTTCTTATAGGAATAGCTAAATCTGCAGCTAGACTGGCTAGGGCATCAGCTTTCATATTCTGAGATCGAGGCACATGCTCTAGGAAGAACCTTTTAAAAGATATGGCTATCTCGATCGTTGCTTGGTGATAAGGAATGAGGTTTGGATTGTGGACTTCATATATTCCTCTGACTTGATTGACGATTAGCAGAGAATCACCGAAAGCTTCCAGATATTCGACGTCCAATTCTTTAGCGACTTGGAGTCCGATGAGTAGGGCATTATACTCTGCCACATTATTAGAGCAGGGCTCGCTAAGAGAATATGCTCGATAGATGACGAGTTTATCGGGAGTGACCAGGACAATTCCTACTCCTGAAACCACGTTTCCCCTGGGACCAGTCCTGGAGGCACCATCGAAGAATAGTTGCCATGTATCACTTTTTATTGCAGAATTACATTCTGCAACTTCGTCGGGAATGTCCTCGTATAGTTGGGACATTTCCGGAATTGGATGAGCGACTAAGAAATCAGCCAATGCTTGGCCTTTGATGGACTTCTGAGGGACGTACACCATATCATATGGTGTTAATAACATCGCCCAAGTCGCAAGTCGGGAATTAAGAACACTCGGCTTATTCATCAATACCCAAAGAGGATTGACCCTGGAGATGATATGAATAGTCTGGCCTGTGACGTAATATCGCATTTTCTGAATGGCGAACATTAGGGCCAAGCATTCTTTTTCCACTGGATTGTACCGGTGTTCAGCTCCGACCATCATCCTGCTTAAGTAGTAGATAGCCTGTTCATGACCCTCATCATTCTTTTGTGCGAGGAAAGCTCCCAAAGAATGATCTATTGCTCAAATATATAGCAAAAACGATCTTCCTATGATGGGAGGCACTAGCACTAGAGGATTAGTGAGGTAGCGTTTGATATCATTAAATGCTTGCTGACAGGCTTCGTCCCATACGAAGGATACACCTTTCTTTATAAGACGAGAAAAGGGCTGACATCTCCCAGAGAGGTTGGATATGAATCTCCGGATATAAGCCAGACGACCTTGAAATTCCCTGAGTTCTCTCAGATTACGGGGTGGTCGCATTTCTAAGATGGCCTTCACTTTATCCGGGTCCACTTGAATGACTTTAGCGGTAATGACAAATCCCAGGAATTTGCCACTGGATACACCAAGAAAGGACTTTGTAGGATTCATTTTGAGTTGGTGTTGGCGCATTAACTCAAATACTGTCTTTAAGTCTTGGATGTGATTATCCTTGACGCGGCTTTTGACCGCTATATCATCCACGTAACATTCCACTATTTTACATAAATGCTCGTGGAATATGTTACTCATAGCTCGCTGATACGTAGCCCCGACATTCTTCAGTCCGAAGGGCATAACTGTATAGCAATATACCTGCAATAGTGTCCGGAAGGCAGTATGCTTCTCGTCTTCAGGATGCATCTTGATTTGGTTGTATCCTGAAAATCCGTCCATAAAAGACATGTGTTCAAAACCGCACTTATTATCGATCATGAGGTCTGTAATGGGAAGAGAAAACTCATCTTTGGGGCAAGCTGCATTCAGATCTCGGTAATCGATGCAGACACGTACTTTTCTACTTTTCTTCATGACTGGGACAATATTGGTGACCCAGTCAGGATGTTGTTCTTTCCGGATGAAGCCACAGGCTATCAGCTTCCTAATTTCAGCTTCGATGGTGTCCATCATATCTGGACGAAATCGGCGTTGATGTTGCTTCACAGGCTTCGAATTGGGCAGTATGTTGAGCTTATGAGTAGCCACCTTCGGATCAAGACCTGGCATATCCTCATAATTCTACGCAAAGACGTCGATATATTCTTTTATCAGCTGGATTATTTCTTCTTTTTCTTCTTCGGAAAGATTGTTACTGATAAATATCGGCTTTGGTGAAATCTCATCCCCAACATCAATTTGGATAACTTTATCTTCAGTGGGAGGTTCTCTCTGCTCGAACCGGAGTTCCCACTGTATATCCATTTGTTGAGCCCAAGAGTCATTCTCAAACGGTTCAGATTCTTGTTCGTCTGCTTCGAGGGAACCTGTCAATACCGTATTTACTGATAATGCTCATTCGAAATCATCATATGAGCCGAAGGATGACGAGCCATCTTGAGAAGAGGAAGATATATCCTTATTTGACTCAGAAGTTGCAAAGGAGGTGGTATACCCTAACCCAAAACAAGTTCGTTGATAGTAGGGATCACCGTACAACGACATTCGCCTGCCTTTCCCGTAGTTGAGGCCTGGTTCCAACTTCAAGTCATAACCCATACTTTGCATAATTTTTAAAGCTTGCGGGCTGTATCTGTGAACCTGTATTTTACCAGCATCATCATCGGAAGAATCTTCTTGTACAGTCGGTTTATTGCGCATGCGACCGAAGACTATTGGACGCTGACTGCTGCGAGTAGGCGGGACAATAAAGATAGAATCCTCTTATGGCCCATATATTGTGATGACATTAGATGATGATGCTACTTCCCACACATACGAATGATAGGAATCTATAGCTTCCAAGAATTTTTGTGCTATAGGTTCTATATCGTTATGGGGAGAGGATTCCTGATTTAGAATTTGAGTGTTAATGTACTGGAAAAAAGGATCTTTATTATCGTCAGAAACTACGTTCTTGGTTATATTTACATCAACCGGCTGCCTGTTGCGCCGGAGGTTGATGACCAAAGTTGGAGGCTTCTGGTTCAAAGTGACCACTAGAGGATCACCTACTTTTCCTGACCTGGTTTTGTTCAGGTGGATAGCCATGGGTTCCATGACTTTCGGACGGGTAATCCGCCCTTTTACCTTGATTGACAGGGGTTGCCCGGCAGAGGGTTCTTCTGGCTCCCGGTAGGATTCCTCCTCTGTCTTGCCTGATACCTCTTCCATGTAGTCTTGTGTATACAACATGGCATCAGAGTAGTAAGATTCTACTCCTTTGAACGGGTTAAGGTCGGCAAACTCCGTTTGTACTGTTTCTTGGGCATATACATATTTAAAGCATTGATGTAGAGTCGAAGGAACGATGTTGTGGTCGTGGATCCATGATCTGCCCAGCAGAATGTTATAGGATACCTCTGAATCAATGACATAGCATATAGCCACTGACCTAAGGTCCCTAATCTGGATCCTCAGACGAATCTTCCCCAACGGCTTACTTTTCCTGGCGTTGAAGCCCACGATTTTAGTGGTGGTGTAAGCCAATTCGCTGGTAGGAATCCTCAGCGGTCTGAGCAGACTATGAGGAATGATGCTGATCGATGATCCCGGATCTATGTGAATCCGATCGACCTCCATGGAACCAACGTATCCGGTATAATAGAGGGGTCTGTCATGCTTGTTATATTTTAAGTGAAAGTGATATTTGGGACCACCTCTATCACACTATGGCATTGAGGACATGCCACAGGTTCTTCATCAGGGGATTTGAGCTGGGTCAAGTATGCATCCGCCTGCATTAATGCTTCACTCAGGGCTTGATGAGTGTCTTTAGAGAGCCTGAGTAATTCAAAAATGTACAATCTGGCTGGTGTGTTAGCCAATTGGGCGAGGATGTCGAAGTTATATAGTTTTTCTAAACCTTTGTTTTGAAGGTTCTTCAAAGGTTTATCAAAATGCACTTCTTTTTGCTTGCCCTTGTCCGCCGCGGTTGGTCTAGAAGGACCTGCCTCTGGTATGGCAGGTTCAGGTTCTGAAGGCTTGGCAGTTGAAGTGTCGGCCGATGCTTCTTCCTGATTTCCTCCATAGTCCTTGAGGTAGGCTCTCCCTGAACGGGTTTCGGTAGCCAAAGATGTCGAGGATATCGCAACCATATGACATGGTCTATGCTTCAAGTTCTTTTTAGACTTAGCCTTAGCAGCTTGAGTCTCTTCCTCGATCTCTGATGCCAGGTCTGGATGAACCCACATAATCTCGCTACGCTGGGTAGTTAGGGGTAACAGGTTTTGATTTTGACCCCTGGCCGGAAGGAGATTAACAACGTTCATCGTTGTCCGGGAAATAGGTATAACACCATCCGAAACTTCTTGTGGAGGAAGATTGCCAAATTGGAGAGAGATTATGTTGGCGGTGACCGTCTTTTTGCTATTGCGCAGAGTGATGACCTTAGCGTCGATCAACTCCTAGATCTTCCTCTTTAGTACATAACATGCCTTTGTGGGATGATGTATGTACCTATAAAAAATACAGTACTTGGGATTATTGGTACTGCCGACTTTATTAGGCCGCTTTGCCTCTGGGAGGATAATCTTGCCACTTTTGACTAGACACTCGAATATACTCGGAATATCATCGTCGTCAAAAGAGTATACTTCAATGGGCCTGGAAGTCCCAGGTTTCGTCTGTGTGGTTGCCGCAATCTTTTGCCTAGACGTATTGATCGCCAGAGCTTCTTTTCCTTTGGCACCACGAGGATGGTCGCTGTTGGAGGATGACCTCTTGCCTCTATCAGAGGCATATATCATAATTCCGTTATCACGCGCCTTCCGACTGTTGTCTTCAGCGGCTACCACTGAGATGATGAACGAGGGCCAATCATGAAACTAATATGGTCCTGTAAACACCGAGATCACTGGAAGAAGATTTTTTCTGCAAATGTCCACCAATGCCGAGTCTGAAACTCTGGGAGGCATTTGCAAAGTGGCTTGACAAAAATGTTCGATGAAAGTGCGAACGCTCTCTTTTTCTTTTTGCTTCACTTAGATGAGAGAGGACATAGACATGTCCATCCCTCCTTCGTAGAATCGCGCGAAGAACAAAGTCTTGAAATCTTCAAAGGAAGTAATACAGTTGTCCGCAAGACTACGGTACCAATGATAAGCCACTCCCGAGAGACAGCCTTTGAACACTCGGGTGTGAAGGGCGTCATTCCCTTGCAATAACACCATCATCATACTGAAGTAGTTCATGCACTGGCTCGGTGATGTCTTTCCCTCAAACAAAGCCATAGCCTGTGGTTTGTATTTAGGAGGGAAATGGATCTCATCCCAGATTGCTGGGTAAGGGTGATTGATTCCCAATTTCTTGAGCTGATCCTTATGCTTTAAGGCATCAAACTGGGCCTTCAATTCCCACACTGCCTGCATCGGATCTTCAGTCGGTAGAGGGACCGCGGAGTGGTGAGAGATCAGTTGTATCACAACTCCAACATGAGGCAATACATTCTCCGAGTTAGGAAGTGGGGGAGCTGCTGACTCCTGATCTAGAGCAGGCTCCTGGTTCGTGTTGGATGGTGGTAAATCCACCCCCACGCGCATTTGAGTCGGAGGGGCCGATGCTTGAGCTATAGCAGCTGTGTGTTGAGTCAGCATCATCTGGTGCATATTCTCCATTATGGATTGCATCTCTTTCAGAGATGTCTCCATCACAGCGATACGTTGCTCAGTGCTTCCTGATGGGGAAGCCTCTTCGTGTTCATCTCCAATGGCATAGACTCCCATTTCTCTGGGTGTCATTGAAGGGTTATTATAGGTCTCTGTAGAAGTTGACTCTATACTTTCAGCATCTGATTCGGGAAACTGGCGACCCCCAATGTCGGAATCAGAAGAGTACGAAGCCGGCTGTCGTAACCTCGAACGGGTATTTCGGAACACCCCAGCTTCAATGTTCCCAAGAAGTCTGTCGAATCTCTTTTGACTTAGAGTTCTAGAGGGATGACGTCTTGAATTTGACCTTCCTCTAGGTACGTGTGAAGCCATGTTCACTGATGCATATGTAGGCTCTTCTTCAACAGTGCTCCCTAGAAGGTGTAATAGAGATGTTGGAAGATCCCATATCTCTGCGCTTCTGGATCAGCAATTCACGCAAGTCAGGAGGATTAACAGACGAAGAAGAGGAAGAAGGCTTATTCCTCTTGTTTACATCAGTTGGCATACGGATATTGGGAACCATAACTCTCCCTCTGCCACCCGTATACAGCAGGTTAGCCATCTGAGTAGCAAATGATCCTCGAGGAGCGCGTCTCTCCACAAACTGGGCCTTCTTTATGCTGAGGGGCCCCACCTGGCATAGTCTAGAATTTTGCTCAGGCTGGCGTAAAACTGAGGAAGCCTTCAATCGGCCATCAGCTTCTCGCATAATCTGGAGAGTGGGCAGATTCTTCTCTTGATGGCGTAAAAGCCGAGAGGTCGGGAAATCTGCCACTTATTTTCCCTTGCGTAGATCGCAGAGACCATCTGCTTTTCCATGGAGGGAGGATACATTTTTACGCACGGAGCGCGTTTAGAATTTCTGAATTGGCGCTGATGCATTATCAGAAATATTGTCTGTCACGTCACAGACGGGAGACATAGTTTTACGCGCAGTGCACGGAGCAGACTTCTAGACTAGCACTGAGGCATGGCCAAAAGTTTTGTTTGCCATGTCATAGACGGGAGACATAGTTTTACGCACAGGGCGCGCAGTAGACTTCTGGTTAGCACTGTGGCATGGCCAGAAGCTTTGTCTGCCACGTCACAGACAGGAGATCGAGTTTTACGCGCGGAGCGTGCAGGTTGCGAAGCTACAACCTTGTTGGTCGGAGAAGCCAGAGAGTCGGCAGGAATGGTAGAGGATGTCCGGGGCATCCAAACCTTATGCAGTTTCCTGTTGTCTTGGACAGAGAGGGAGTGAGAGCTACCCCCTGCTCGAAGCATGTCTTCATAGGCTGACTGGTCGAATTGGACGACCAAGGTCTTCTTCATCGATCCTACTGATACTACATCGTGTTGAGCAATTGCTTTCTCATCAGATGAGAAAGACGTCCCCAGCAAAGTAGTCATCTTATGTTTGATAATAAATAAAAGAAATGAAACGAGGTTTATACGAAACACTCTATTTAGTTTACAAACAAGAAGTACAATTAATCTTATACGAGGATGTCAAGTACAAAATTTAATCTGGGTAAATATTGCTATAGGAGTCTGATCTGCGGTCGATCACTTTGTCCCTTGGACCACACGATGATGAAGAAGTGCTATAGAAGAAGGAGAAACTTCAAAGGTTGCAAGAGGGAGTGGATGCTCGATGCCAAAATCGTCGATCACTACTCTCTATCTGTGCTCTTCTTTCTTAAGAAATAAATTTCTGACCTTTGTTCTCCGAGTTTTCTACCTTTTTCCGACCCTGGACCTCTGTCAATAGAGGTCTCTATTTATAGGGTTTGGTGACAGTAACCGTCCAGTCGGCGTAGAAGTCGAACAGTGGAGAGTGTGGCACCTTTTATGCGGCGGTTATAATAACTGTCACCCACGTATAAATGATCTTCTGAATATGCGTGTGACGCGTGTCCCATTATGAGATAATGCGTATAACTACTGCGAAGATCATGGCATGCAAGCCACGTAGGTAGCTGTCCCTCGCGTAGAAAAGGTTGGCGTAGAAGCCAATAACTGTCATCATGGCGTAGAAGCCAAATAGTTGTCAAGTTGGCATAGAAGCGAAGTAGGCGTGGAAGCCCAGTAGGCGTAGAAGCCTGAAGTTGCATGGATAGGTAGCTAGCGTAAAAGATAGCCGATCCTCCTTTCTTGACTGAGGTCTTGAGCTAATTCTGGACCAAATAGCCTTATTACGCACCAATACAAATATAGCCTGAGTTGGCATATTCCGAGGAGATAACATACGACGTACTCCTATGGTTGAAAATAGCCAGGTCGGCGTATTTCAAGGAGGTAGCGTACAGCGTGCTCCTATAGCTGAAAATAGCCTGATGGCGAAATATGCAGAGGTGATGATGTGGACGTATTAGCCGTAATTATGGCTCATCCAGTCTTTGAAAGTAGAACCAAATCTCGTGCATTAAATGCAGCGATCTGCCCCCATCACACGCATTAACTGCAGAGACGTGCCTCAAGCTCTGTACAAAGAGCTGCTTTTGACGTGGTGGTTCGTTTTGTCTCTTGTTGAGCGTAAAAGCTCACATCTGCCTGTATAAAACTAGGCAGCGTATTCCCTTGTATGCGTAAAAAGCACTTTGTATCAAGGAAATGTCACTAAACGACGGTCTGGGTCTCTGTGACGCACCATCATTACAGCCGTCGTCTGGATAGTCGTACAGTACTCTTTGTCAGGAGTCAGATTCACTACATGATTTGACAGGTTCTTTCGAGGAATACGAAAAGTTCCTCGTAAAATCTTCTACTGCATTAAAAGTGAGCGGGTTTTACGCCAAAATGGCGATATAACAACCTTTTTACGCTAAAGCAGCCTGAAAATACTTATGCTGTACTAGCGATGAAGCTCTACTGTACACCGATGGCTGATGTCATTTCTTATGCCACACAGCACTGAAATACTGCATATAAATCTGCAGCGTATTTTTCATGCTTCTATATGTATATGTGTGTGTGTACTTATATGCATATGTGTATATGTGTGTAAGTATATATGTTAGTATGTGTATATATATATATAGTTGTATATATATATATTTATATATGTGAGTGTCTGTGTATGTGTATATGTGTGTGCGTGTTCGTGTGTGTGTGGTGCTGTGCAGCACAGCGGGGAGGGGGGGGAGGCAGCAGCAGCACTAGCAGCAGCAGCGTATGTAGCATTCGCCACAGCAGCAACTAGGCGAGGCAGGTAGCAAGGGGTGAGAGTGAGGGATAGGTTAATAAATAGATAGATTGATTGATAGGTAGATAGATTAATAGATGGATAGATAGATAAATAGTTAGATAGATAGATATTAGATAGATAGGTAGATAGATAGATACTAGATAGATCGATAGATAGATATTAGATAGGAAGATAGATCTATATATATAGATATATATATATATATATACATATAGCTAGCTAGATATATCTTATAGCTAGATAGAGGTATAGATACTAGATATAGATATACATATATGAGAGTGTGTATGGGTATATATGTATGTGTGATGTATATATATAGATATCTAGGTATATAGCCTATATATATATATATATATATATATATATATATATATATATATATATATATATATATATATATATATATATATATATTCTAGCCTAGATTATTACCTAGGTGTATATCTATATTCATAGATAGTTAGCTAGAGGGGTAGTTAGTGAGGTATTGGAGGGTATCTCGATACCTTGAGATATCAGGGTATCTCGATACCTTGAGATATCCAAGGTATTGAGTTTCGAGCTAGATTTTTGAGCAATTGCCTAAGGATAAGTTTAGAGATAGATTTTTATGTATTGGTATATATAATTACGCGTGCTAGCATAGGTTTTAGCGGGTTTAGGCGGGGTGCGTAGCCTAGGTCGAGATATCGGATACCGAGGGTATCTCGGTATCTCGAGGAGGCGAGTTTGAGGGTTTACTAGCTTAATGAGCTAGTTTTGACCTAGAAATTTAGGGGCACCCTAGTTTGACCTAGCTTTGACCATAATTGTCCTCGTTGACCGTAAAAGTCAATATTTGACCTAAAGTTGACTTTTTGGACCCCTGGTTGACTTTTTGACCCAAATTTTACCGGTTTGATCCGTTCGACCTAGAATATCCCTAGAAGCCTATTTTTAATTATTTTATATCAGTTTAAATCCTTAGAACCCTGTTTAATCTTACTTTTTGTAATAGGTTCTTGTGACGCCGGTCCGGATCTCGATCCTCATCAGTTGCTCAGGACATCAGGCGAGTACCTACCTCTGATAGTTTCTATTTCATGATAGCGTTTATATCACCTGTTCTAGAACTGTAATACTTGATTCGGACACATTGTTACACGAGCTGGTACTAGTGGATCCCGTCATGAGATGCTATCCCCCTTACCGTGTTCAGCGGGTACTCTATCACGTGTATTTCATCATGTGCTTCGTGTATTGATTCTCATGTGCTATCATGTGCTTCTTGTGCTCTCGCCTTTATGTGCGTAAGCTATTTATCATGTACGTAGCGTGTCATGGTTGGATCCAAGAGTATTAGTGGGGGAGGGGAGTAGGAGTTGGTTATGTGATCAAAGCCAAACAGTATTCATGTGTATGTCGGTTATACAACTCACGCATAACGGAGTTATCGTAGATTATTCATGTGTAACCTAAGCCGATCACATAACGAACTTGTGCTCAAGGCACTTAGCTAGTATTACTGTTTTCTCACATGCAGTTACTTCTCTACTTGTATTGTTCTCCAGTTTTACATTGTAGCTATTTTATCTGCTCCATCATGTATTTATTTCCTGTGTATCTTATATACTTTTCTATTGCTCGTCATATACACCTTACCATGCATTTGGAGTTGCTTTCAGAGTTATGTACTTTGCTCCAGTCCTGACTGAGCATATTTTTTCCAGAGGATCCTGAGGATTATTGCCCGACATTCTACGGTCCGGGCGTCGAGGAGTGTTGTGACCCCGAGACTGAGGAGGAGCCCGTTGAGAAAATGCCATTAGCACCCTAGTTAGCTAGGTAGGTTTTCCTGGGTTGTTCCCAGTTGCTAATTTGGATGACTATACTGTATCTATTATTTTGTTGCCTATGAGATGTTGTAGACTATTGACTTGGACTTTATTTTGGATATTGTCTTGCTCTATATTTCTTTGTTCTTTATGATATCATATCGTGCTTTTACTCTTCTCCTAGATTATTATGATTGAGTATTCATATATATATTGCGTGGTTGCCCTCCTTTCGGAGAGGTTATTGACAGGTTTTGTGAGTTATAGATTGTTGACCTAGAACGAACCTTTACAGCGTTCTACCGTCGATTCTGCGGCGTAGGCTGGACGTACCCACGACTCATGCCCGATTTTTTGGGTGCGGGTCGTGACATGTTTTTGGTGGTGGCCCATGCATGGTCTAGTATGCAGGTCGTAGTATACAGGTCTAGTTTTTAGGTTTACCTACAATAGGATATAGGATATAGGCTGAGAGAGAGTGTGCTCAATCACAACTAGGACCCTTCCTAATTTCTTTTGCTATCTTTAACTTTCCTAAAATTATTTCTTTTGCAATACTACTGTCCTTCCTTGATAATATCGTTTCTTGCACCGTATTGACTTCTTTGATCTGTGTTCAGGATGCCTCCGAAGATACGATCCCAGCACACCGTTCCAGCAGCTGCCACCGAGAGGTCTGCTACCTCTCGTCCTGCTCGACTTCCGACAGCCGCTACCGCTCCACTCGCCACTCCTGCGGTCGAGGGAGCATCCGTTTCTCTTGGAGATCCTCTTACTCCTATCGATCCGAGAGCTACACCAGTTATTCCGGTGGTACCTCTTCCACCATCGCCTGCACCAGTTGATGCCACACAGTTGTTTGCGTTCTTCAGAGAGATGATGGACGTGCAGCATCGCCAGGTAGATGTTAATAGGTTGGGCATTGAGAATGCTCACCAGGTAGCCATGACGACGGTAGATAGAGTGGCCCAGATCCAGCCACAGGCAGAGCAGGCTCAGTATCCGAGGCCGGGTACCATTATCGACTTTCAAAGGATGTGGCCCAAGGAGTTCTGGGGTACGGAGGGGATCCTGTATGCGGACGACTGGATCGAGCACATTAAGGGTATCTTTAGACTGGCGCTGATCCCAGCCAGTATGCAGATTGAGGCGGCGGGCAGCCAGATGTTTGATCTTGCCCTTACTTGGTACCGTACAGATACGAGGATAGCAGTACCGGGACTGACTTGGGAGGCTTTCAAGAAGCTTTTCAAGGAGAAGTTCTTCCTGGATGTGGCTCTCAGTGCTTTAGAGAGCCAGTTTGAGGCACTCGTCCAGGGGAGCATGCTGGTGGACGAGTATGCAGCAGAGTTTTGCCGTATGGGAAGATTTGTTGAGGGTTTGACCGAGGCAGCGAAGGTGCGGAAGTTCCGCAAGGGTTTGGTCATGGCGGTCAAGTCCTTGACTAGGAGTGACCGCGAGGCGACCTTCGAGCAGATTGTGAGCGACGCTCAGAGGGCTGAGGACGACTTGGAGCTAAAGACCAAGAGGAGCAGAGATGCTTCTGGAGCAGGCAGCAGTGCAGGCCCAGCCAAGAGGCCGTTCCAGCAGACTCAACAACACCAGGGTCAGGGTCGCGCACCCTTCCGAC
The DNA here is from genome assembly GCA_036927795.1 of Iris macrosiphon. NCBI lineage: Eukaryota > Viridiplantae > Streptophyta > Magnoliopsida > Asparagales > Iridaceae > Iris > Iris macrosiphon. Next base: position 219,816 of record JAYESA010000367.1, read on the forward strand.
AGGTGCCCCAGCAGCAGAGGCAGGGACAGCAGCAGGGCCAGAGGCAGCCCATCATTTGCCCTTTTTATAGGAAGTCGGGGCACAGATGGGACATTTACAGGAAGAGGCTGGGCAGATATTTGTTGTGTGGCACAGCCGATAACCAGCTGATGGATTGCCCTTCAGCACTTGCTCGTACAGCTCAGGACGGAGGAGACGCTCAGAGAGGACCAGCCAGAGCACCTGCAACACAGCAAAAAGGTCAGCCTTTGCCGACTCAGCAGCAGAGGTTTGCCCAACACCAGCAGCAGCACCGAGGATGACAGCAAGGGCAAGCTTTTTCCCTGACCGTGGACGAGGCCAAGCCCGTTGGTGATGTGATCTCAGGTTCTATTCTTCTTGATTCTATTCCAGCACTTGCTTTATTTGATTCTGGGGCTTCCCATAGCTTTGTGTCTGTATCTTTTGCTGTTAGACACCAACTTGTTGCTGAACCTTTAGCTAGACTCTGCAAGATCACGACCGGGGGTGGCATCATCCTAGTCAATGATATCTGCAGAGACCGGAGAGTTACCTTGGGAGGTCGGGAGTTGAGTGTGTGCCTACTTGTAATGCCACTTCCGAGCTACGACATTGTACTCGGGATGGATTGGTTGAGTATGCATTGTGCTAGTATAGATTGTCGTGGAGGCAGAGTGTTGTTTAGTCCGTCGGGTGAGCCAGAGTTTTAGTTTGCCAGAGGAGCAGCGGAGCAGAGCGAGGGAGTCTTCTACGGAGCCCTGGTGGTAGAGCCGAGGTTGCTACATCCCCTGATAGAGGAGTACATGGATGTCTTTCCGGAGGAGTTGCTAGGGTTGCCTCCGGACAGAGATGTGGAGTTCTCTATAGACTTGGTGCCAGGCGCGGAGCCGATATCCCAATACGTCTATAGAGTCAGCAACAGTGAGCTGATAGAGTTGAAGAAACAGGTGGATGAGCTTCAGGACAAGGGATTTATCAGATCTAGTTCTTCTCCGTGGGGTGCTCCGGTAGTTTTTGTGCTGAAGAAGGATGGGTCGATATGGATGTGTATCGACTACAGGGCTCTAAACAACCTCAAAATCAAGAACAAGTATCCGCTGCCGCGTATTGATGATCTTTTTGACCAGTTGAGCGGAGCGAGGGTATTTTACAGGATTGATCTGAGGACAGGCTACCACCAGGTGAAGGTCAGGCGGGAAAATATTCCGAAGATAGCTTTTCGGACCAGATATGGACAGTATGAGTTCATGGTGATGCCATTTGGGTTGACTAATGCCCCGACAGTAGTGTTCATGAGTCTGATGAACAAGGTGTTCCATCAGCATCTGGATAGGTTTATGGTGGTGTTTATAGATAATATATTGGTGTATTTGAAGACCCCAGAGGAGCACGAGGAGCATCTGAGGATAGTGTTGGAGACTCTCAGAAAGGAGAAGCTTTATGGAAAGCTTTCGAAGTGTGAGTTCTTCCTTGACAAGGTTGAATTCCTTGGTCATATGGTGACTGGAGAGGGTATCTCGGTGGATCCGAGAAAGATTATGGCAGTTGAGGCATGGAGTACTCCGAGTTCAGTAGCCAAGGTCAGGAGTTTCCTGGGACTGGCAGGCTACTACAGGAGATTTGTTCAGGATTTTTCCCGAATTGCAGAGCCGTTGTCTAGGCTGACCCGGAAGGACGTAGAGTTTGTTTGGTCAGAGGAGTGCCAGATCGCCTTTGATGAGCTGAAGAGAAGGTTGACGACAGCTCCGGTGTTGACGTTGCCATCAGGATCTGGAGGATTCACTATCTATAGTGATGCATCGGGGAAGGGGCTGGGTTGTGTGTTGCAGCAAAATGGGAGGGTGATTGCCTATACTTCAAAGCAATTATGTCCTCATGAGAAGAACTACCCTACCCACGATTTGGAGTTGGCAGCGATCATCTTTGCTCTGAAGTTATAGAAATACTATTTATACGAAGAGCGTGTGGAGATCTTCACATACCATAAGAGCTTGAAGTATGTATTTACCTAAAAAGAGCTGAACATGAGGCAGAGGAGTTGGTTGGAGTTGATGAAAGACTTCAACATATTATTGCAGTACCATCCAGGGAAGGCGAACGTAGTTGCGGATGCACTGAGCAGGTATCCGGTAGCTATATGCCTGACTACAGATCGTTATCTTCTGGCATATCTAGAGAGCTTGGGCATTGAGGTAATAGTGCCTGGAGTTGAGATGCAGATGTGGGGACTGCAGATTCAGTCAGAGTTGGTAGACCGGATCAGGGCTACACAGTTTGAGGATGAGTCCCTGAGGAGCATCAGGGCGCAGGTTCAGATGGGATTATCAGATGACTTCACCATTGCTGATGATGGATCATTGTGGCACGGTACCAGGTTGTGTGTGCCGAGTGGGTCATTGCGCGAGGAGGTTCTTCAAGAGGTACATCGGTCCCAGTATTCTATGCATCCAGGTGCCAATAAGATGTATAGAGATCTGAGAGAGCATGTATGGTGGTACGGGATGAAGCGGGAGGTAGCACGCTTCGTATCCCGATGCTTAGTGTGCCAACAGGTGAAGGCGGAGAGGCAGAGGCCAGGAGGTTTGCTCCAGCCGTTACCTATTCCGGAGTGGAAATGGGAGCATGTGACCATGGATTTTGTTTCTGGACTTCCCCGTTCTCCAGGCGGGAAGGATGCAATTTGGGTCATCGTGGACAGGTTGACCAAATCGGCCCACTTTCTACCATTCAAAGTGGGTACGTCTACAGAGAGACTAGTAGAGATGTATGTGCGCCAGATAGTCAGACTACATGGAGTTCCTGTGAGCATAGTATCATATCAGAACAGCCGCTTTACTTCACATTTTTGGAGGAGTCTGCAGGCTAGCTTGGGCACCCAGCTCAAGTTTAGTACTGTATATCACCCACAGACAGATGGTCAGTTAGAGAGAACCATTCAGACACTTGAGGACATGCTTCGCACTTGTGTTTTGGATTTCAGAGGCTCTTGGGAGGATCACTTGCACTTGGTAGAGTTTGCTTACAACAACAGCTACCAAGCCAGTATCAAGATGTCACCATTCGAGGCATTGTATGGACAGAGGTGTCACACTCCGTTATCATGGGATGATGTAGGCGAGAGAGCTTTGCTTGGCCCAGAGATGGTGGTTGATGCAGCGGAGAAGGTCAAGCTCATTAGAGATAGACTTCGGGTGGCGCAGGACAGGCAGCGGCATTGGGCCGATAGCCACCGGAGACCTTTGGAGTTTGAGGTATAGCTTAGAATCTAGATTTTGTTCTTGTGTTTGCTTGTGATTGCTTGTTTTAGACTAAGTGCAAAGACCTTGTTTGTGCTAGGTTGGAGATCTGGTGTTCCTGAGGATTTCTCCGACGCGGGGCACTATTCGCTTCGGTGGAGGCGGGAAGCTTCGCCCACGTTTCGTCGGACCCTTCCGCATCCTAGAGAGGGTCGGCGCTGTAGCGTATAGGCTAGAGTTGCCGCCTACGCTAGAGGGAGTTCATGATGTGTTCTATGTGTCACAGTTGAGACGGTACGTGGCGGATCCCAGTCACGTATTGGATCACTCAGATATCGTGGTGGGCCCTACTCTTAGCTATCCAGAGCAGCCGGTGGAGATTCTGGATCGACGGGAGAAGGTGTTGAGAAACCAGACTATTCCCTTAGTTTGCGTCGCATGGAGGCATCACTCTCCAAGTGAGTCGACCTGGGAGAGGGAGGATGAAATACGCGAGCGATACCCTTATCTTTTCGAGCCCTGAGGTATGGTTCTTTCCTTGCATTCCTGTCCTAGTTTCGTATTTTTAATTTCGAGGATGAAATTATTTTAAAGAGGGTAGGCTTGTCACTACCCAATTCTAGAAAATAGAGTTTTTTTTATTTTTATTTGATAAATTATGTATTGTATATAATTAATTATAATTATATTTAATTAGTGATTATATTATTTTTCTATTGATTGTTTTAGGATTTTGGCTAGTCTGGATCCATGTCAGGCCCTAGTGGACCCATGTTCGACCCAACCCACACCATTGTGAGACTTATTTTTGGGTTTAGAATATTTATTATATTTTATTTTAGTTAGTTGGAGATATTAGGAGTTAGTTTGAGTGCTTTTGGAACCCCAAACCCAATTTACATGACTTTAGGAGAGGGCTTTTTAGTCATTTTTATTAATGTAACCTACTTCTTTGCTTGTGGCCGGCCCCCCTTCCCAGACCCGACCAAACCACAGCCCCCCCATTTCTTTATCACTTCTTCTTCTTCTTCTTCTTCTTCCAATTTTCCACTTCAAGTAAGTATTCTCATTTTCTTCTCTTCCTTCTTCCATTTCTTACTTTTGTGTGAACCCTAACCCTACACTTTTCTCTAACCTAGGTGTTTAGAGCCTAGACTTAGTGTGGAGGCTAGATTTGGAGGCTTGGAGCTTGAGAGAGGTGATTTCAAGTGAATTGGAGACTTTGGCCTTGGGATTCCAACTCCCAAGAGGTAAACCCTAACTTTTCTCTTACTAATTACTCTTATGTAGTGTAATTAGTGGTTTAGAACCTTCCTAGACCCTAAGGCTACCCGTGGGAGGAAGTTGGAACAAGTTTGGTTGTGTTTGGAGACTTTGACACTATGTTTTCTGTCAATTTCGGGTAGAATCTAAAATTGGCCCAATTTTGGATGATACCCTAGGTTAGACGGACCTAGATAGACATTATCGGGTGTCTTGAGGGTTAGTGCGTGTCTCCGTTCGGACACGTGAAGTTGTGTCGCAGAAAAATGGGCGTTTCGAGCATTTTTGGGGTTTTCGTCGTCGCCAGTTCTATGTGCATGCGCATTTTTGCCACGGACCTAGAATCGACGAGTTAGTATTTTTTCTAGGATCTAGACATCGTTTAGAACTTGTAGGTAAATTTTGGGCCGATTCCGAGTTGGTTTGTGGTGCGTTTCAAGAGGTTTTACGAACCGCACACCTCGTGTTCGTCGAAATGACCGAACGACCATTTTGACTTGGTTTCTTAGTTTCGGGCTTGTGCACGCATTGGGTTAGCTTCGGGGAGTGTGTGCTAGAGTTCTCGGATTATATTTTATATATATACATGTTTTTGCGTGTAGGGAGTCGTTGTGCGCGTGTTGGTGGTGTGTTGGGAGTGTTGTGTTGAGTTGTGTTGTGTTTTGTGTATAGGTGCATGTGTCTCTCTCTCTCTCTCTCTCTCTCTATATATATATATATATATATATATATATGTGTTATATGTATATATATATATATTTATATATATATATATGTGCGTATATACCTATATTTGTGTTTGTGTATGTGTATTAGTGTGTGTGTGTATATATATATATATATATATATATATATATATATATATATATATATATATATATATATATATATATATATATATATATATATATATATGTATATGTATGAGTGTGCGTGTGCGTGTGTGTGTATATGTATATATATATATATATATATATATATATATATATATATATATATATATATATATATATATATATATATATATATATGGGTTTGTGTGTGTTTATATATATAGGTATATGTGTATATATATATATATATATATATATATATATATATATATATATATATATATATATATGTGTGTGTGTGTGTGTGTGTGTATACTTATATGCATATGTGTATATGTGTGTAAGTATATATGTTAGTATGTGTAAATATATATATATATAGTTGTACATATATATATGTATATATGTGTGTGTATGTGTATATGTGTGTGCGTGTTCGTGTATGTGTGGTGCTGTGCAGCGCAGTGGGGGGGGGGGAGGCAGCAGCAGCTGCCAGCAGCAGCAGCAACAGTGTAAGCAGCAGCAGCACTAGCAGCAGCAGCGTGTGCAGCATTCGCCGCAGTAGCAGCTAGGCGAGGCAGGTAGGGAGGGGTGAGAGTGAGGGATAGGTTAATAAATAGATAGATAGGTAGATAGATTAATAGATGGATAGATAGATAAATAGTTAGATAGATAGATATTAGATAGATAGTTAGATAGATATATACTAGATAGATAGATCGATAGATAGATAGATATTAGATAGGTAGATAGATCTATATGTATAGATATATATATACATATAGCTAGCTAGATATATCTTATAGCTAGATAGAGGTATAGACACTAGATATAGATATACATATATGAGAGTGTGTATGGGTATATATGTATGTGTGTATGTGTGATGTATATATATAGATATCTAGGTATATAGCCTATATATATATATATATATATATATATATATATATATATATATATATATATATATATATATATATATATATATATATATATATATATATATATATATATATTCTAGCCTAGATTATTACCTAGGTGTATATCTATATTCATAGATAGTTAGCTAGAGGGGTAGTTAGTGAGGTATTGGAGGGTATCTCGATACCTTGAGATATCAAGGTATCTCAATACCTTGAGATATCCAAGGTATTGAGTTTCGAGCTAGAATTTTTGAGCAATTGCCTAGGGATAAGTTTAGAGATAGGTTTTTATGTATTGGTATATATAATTACGCGTGCTTGCATAGGTTTTAGCGGGTTTAGGCGGGGTGCGTAGCCTAGGTCGAGGTATCGGATACCGAGGGTATCTCGGTATCTCGAGGAGGCGAGTTTGAGGGTTTACTAGCTTAATGAGCTAGTTTTGACCTAAAATTTTAGGGGCACCCTAGTTTGACCTAGCTTTGACCATAATTGTCCTCATTGACCGTAAAAGTCAACGTTTGACCTAGTTTTGACCTAGAGTTGACTTTTTGGATCCCGGGTTGACTTTTTGACCAAAATTTCATCGGTTTGACCCGTTCGACCTAGAATATCCCTAGAAGCCTGTTTTTTAATTATTTTATATCAGTTTAAATTCTTAGAACCCTGTTTAATCTTGCTTTTTGTAATAGGTTCTTGCGATGCCGGTCCGAATCTCGATCCTCATCAGTTGCTCAGGACATCAGGCGAGTACCTACCTCTGATAGTTTCTATTTTATGATAGCATTT
>JAYESA010000368.1:0-182500 GCA_036927795.1 Iris macrosiphon
ACCATTGTCTCTACCACCACGGCCTCCTCCTCGACCAAAACTATGACCACCATCTCTACCGCCACGTCCACTACTACGTCCACCACCACGACCAACAGCACTAGAGACTAGGATAGAAGAGTCAGTACTCGGTACCACAGAACTCTGTCCCAGAAAGGAATGGTTGAGACGGGAGAAAGTATCTGCCACCGTAGGTAACTGCTCTCCAGCAAGAATTTGAGCTTTATAAGGTTCGAGCACAGGATCCAAGCCGGCTAGGATAAGTGAAACATGAAACTCTTTCTTCTGTCTCCGAGCTTCCTTCAAATCAGTAGTAACAGGATGATATTGAAGCAGTTCCTCCCACAAAGCCTTCTTTGAAGCCAGATATTCATTCACATGCTTCCCATTTGCTTTGTATTGAACAATAACTCGTACAACTCATAGATACGGGCAACGTTTTGCTTCTACGAATATGATTCTTCCAGAGATGCCCAAATCTGTTTGCTTAATTCACACCACTGAACATTAGCAGCGATATATGGTTTCATACTATGCCACAACCACGATATAATATATGCATCTGCACTCATCCAATCTTCATACTCAGCAAAAGTTTCAGGCAGGGGTTCTTGTGTCAAAAATATTAACTTCTTCTTTGCCCTTAACACCACTTTGATAGACTTAGACCTGGCAAGGTAGTTCACACCATTGAGTTTCATCGCTATAATCGACTTTCCCAATTCATCATTATGAATAACAGTAAAAGGAGAACTACCTCCGCTACCACCACCACTATTAATCTCGCTAAAAGATTCAGTCCCCACCATAATTGCAGATGCAACAGAAAGACGAGGTCTTTGAAATCCTAAATCTTACAACGAACCTCAACCGACGACGAACAACCAACGAAGATCTATAGAAACCCTAGATCTCATAAACGAACTACGAATGACCACTAACAACGAACGATGAACGGCGAATCATGAAAAGTAGACGATCGACCTTGTCGTGGATGGATGTACAGTACTTACAAATATATGCTCTGATACCAAGTGAAGTTTTGGAGATGGAGAGGAGAAGGGAAAGTAGGAGAAGAGAGAATATGGGAAAGGAGATTGCAAGGTTCTTAAACCCTATATTGCATCTCATGCCTATTTATATTGATATGCAATACACCCATAATAACTATTATACCCTCATATGATAAATAACAAAATAAAATAACTCTAACAATTTTCATATATAGTTTGATTGCGTGTGTTCCCGTGTTGAGAATTGCTCCACTGAAGGGGTCGGCGAACCCGAGATAATTCTACGGAGAGTTGCTCCCGGTCTCATATATATGTAAACTATTAAAAATTCTGTAGCTCAAAATACAAAGGAGACTCTGCCAAAATTTTCAAGAATTTCGAGAGTTAAATAAATTTTCGATATCCAGAAGTTAACGCTTATATTTATCCCTAACTTATAGACTACTATATCCTAAGTAGCGACGGACACTCGACAAACCTTAAATAAATCATGCTTAGGGGACAATTAGTTAGAGTCTAGGATGCGTAGGACACTAACACGAGTCACGTAAGCAAAACTCAATTTTGTATTATTCTGTATTTTTGCTGGAGAAAAATTTAATTATTCAATTCAAATAATATTCAGTGTTTTGTTACGTCCTTATTTTAAAATGAGAACCGAGTATTGAGATTACAATATTATATGTTTCAATTGGAAAGAAAATACAGTTTGAATCCAGTGTTTTTATTTTGATTCCTTCAAGGAAAGGACAAATATTGAAATCTTGATACTAGTATGACAATTTGATCCTTGTGAAAAGTGGCAAAATATTGAATTATATTCGTTATTTATGACATATATGAATTGATATTCGGATTCATACTTATACCCAGCAGAAATATAATGCAAGATAATATAATAGGATTATTTGTAGCCTTATGTTATTGCATTGGACGGGAGAGAATAACTGGATCGCACCCAAAATCTCTGCAATAAAATAAATAAACAAGACTTATCAGTATAGTTTTTCGCATCGTAAGGCTATACGATGTTGGGGGTGAGGCTTAGCTCATCAATAGAGATTTTGAATTCCAAAATTCTTGTATTAAAACAAGAATTTAAGAGTTTAAAGTTACAAGTTTCACTTCCTGCACGGGATGGGCCGGATTCTAAGCACCGTTCGTTCCACCAAGTCACAACCTGATCCCTGGTCACGGGATTGTTGCTGAAAAAATACGATACATGTGATCGAGATATGTTTTCTAAATTGCATCATCATATAGAAAACTTGTTTGACATTGTGGTAATGAATTAAGGTTGTATTGATTGTTTTGAATTGACACTAAGAGATCACTAGAATATGTCTTAGTTAGAGTTATATTTCAAGTTTAAATTATAGTACTTCTAACTATATCAATCTCAGATCAAACTATATGGAAATATCTTTCAATTATTCTATTTTTTTATCATATCATATCTTCAGTTCTTTTATCTTTCTTGACCGAGAAATTATTGTCGTTCTGACGACCTAGTATTGTTCACTAGGGGAAGACGAAGTATATTGAGAGATGTTACCTCTTTATGACGTGGACGAAGTCGAGGAGTGATCTTCAAGTAGTTTTCAGGAATACAACAAACAATATTTTGTAGCTGGAACTATGTAAATTAAGAAGGTTTTGTTGTAAAGACTTGTACAGTTGTACTTTAACTGTGTTGTATAATTATAGTTTATAGTAATGAAGCATTTTAGTATGACTTGCATTCCATCCTATAATTATACATGCGACAATTGCTTATACAGGTACGATAGTATTTGTATGAGGCGTAGCCTGGAGATGTAGTTACGTACCCGGCTCATTGTATCCTGGGAAGCGGAGGCGTAACTAAATGAGTGAGAAGAAATGAGTGAAAACTTATATCTATTTATAGAGTTTGATTTTGGTTGCTACGGAACGAACTCGGGCAGAGTTCGATCTGTCTAACGTTCAAAATTGTGAACATTGGGGGACCAAGTTTCAAGGAGGGAATCGGTCAAATGCGGAAAGTTGAAAACTGGGTCTTTAGGCACCAAACTCGACCGGAGTTCTATTGGGACAAAACCTGGCCCGAGTTCAGCTAGTTTCATCCAGAACCATTTTAGGGCATCCAAATCGAGTTCTGGTAGAGTTCAGTTGGATTTTGGCAAAATAGTTTTTGGTTAAAAACTGGATTTGGATCTAGTTCATGTTTGGTGGACTTTGATTTGGCTTTGGATGAGATTTGAGTTTCCTACTGTCAACGCAGTATCGACTCACAATAAGTTCTAGAAACAAAAACAAAAATACATAAAAAAAACATGATGACCATCTTTGCCACAAATGTGCTGTCTCCATGCTTGTTGTCTTCATGTTTGTGCCGTATATAGTCATGTCAAGGCATGGTATAATCGAATATCAAATTCAAGTTGATCATTGTCAATTTAGACCAACATCACATACGTAGTTTGACGGTGCAGATCCAATGTCGTAGATCTCGTCGTGATTTAAGGTCCGCAAAAAAATATGTGAGTCTGTATATGTACAGTCAAATTGACAATATATTTGTATGTAAATCATGAAAGAAAAAAATTTATACTAAAAAAATTTATAAAAAAAATTATATTCGCATCTTGGACCGTGTAGACCGGTCCTTCTGGACCATTTCTCCCTTGTGAGTCAAGAAAAAAAAATTCTACAATTAGCCTAATTTATATTATCCTGGACGAAAAATAATGCCTTTCATATGTCAATGTGTGTATTGGGCCGGTCCGGGCCGGGCCGCGGCCCATGTCAACCGGGTTTGACCGGGTCCGGTCCGAGCCAGGCTCAATCCGAAGAAAGCGTCGGGCCTGCCCGGTCCGGTCAATAAATTATCGAACCAAGCCTGGGGCCATGATCCGGTCAGGGTAGGACCGGGCCTTTCCCGGTCGGGGTCTAGGCCGATCCACGGTCGGGCCTGGCCGGTGTGATTATATATATATATATATATATATATATATATATATATATATATATATATATATATATATATATAAATTTTTTTTTTTGAAATAGCAATTGAATATAAAGAAATGAGATTACAACTCAACTACATCCATAATATATATACGTTAAAAAAAAATTGCAATAATTTTTATTGTATACCCCGTTCATAAAAAATAATAATTATAATATATATATATATATATATATATATATATATATATATATATATTAAAGTAAATAAAAAAATCAGCCCGTCCCGACCCAACCCAGAATTGGCCCGGACCCGCAACTTTGAACACCGGGCCGGACTGGGCTTACGGGCCAATTTTGTCGATCCAGTCAGGATCCGCGGAGGAGTTGGGCCGAGCCGGTCCGGATCGTTGACCGGGTCCGGGCCGACCTGAACCGGATTTGACCGGATCGAATCCGTGGCGAATTTTGAGCCGGCCCGTACTTTTATACACCTTGATCCATATGGTTCTGCTGCTGCAACTAGGACCTCCAATCACATCGATGTCAAGATTTTGCAGAATTAGCTTTATCCAAATAGTTCCTGGAACTAGTAAAAATTTAATTACCATTTTCACATCTGGATGAAAAGTTTTACACACTTTTTCAGACTTTAGTTACCAGATGGAGGAAGAAAAGTGAAAAGAATTTATTAAAAAAGGAAAAAAAACATAATTTTGGAGTAAATATTTATATATATATATATATATAATATTTTCTAGAAATTTGATATTGCTAATCAAGAACAAAGGAAAAAAATTATCGGCCTCCAGGGAAGTCGTGCATGAAGCACTGCCCTAAGAGTTGATTCGAGGTCTATGTGCAGATGTTTCTCGGAAGCTCCTAGTGGTAAAAATTCCTGACTACCGGCTTCTCTTCGTCGCACACAACTCGGAGAGAGAGACCAAACTTATCTCTGCCCAGAGAAAGGATTTAGAGGAGAGAATATTGTTGGAGAGAAGAAGTAGAGAAAGAGGTTTCACGTAGAGGAACAATATTCTGTAAAGAAAGGAGGAGGAGGAGACCGCAATATAAAGGCAGTCCAAAGACACAACCAACAGACAAGAAATTAAATGGCTCATAAACTGGCCATTAAAGAGCAATAACAAAAGGAAAGAAACGTGGAGAAATTGCTGTCATATGAGCTGTTATATGTGCAAAATGAACCTGAACATAGTGCCTGTAAACTCCATCGACCAAATTTCAGCATTTAATAATAAATTAGAATTATTTTTAGCAAATTAGGATTTATTTGCAGTATTTTAATTTCATTTATGCAATATCCTATTGATTTGTGCACCTGTCCATCAAATCAAAATTTAGAGCATTACACTGACTGTTATCCCCAAACAAAGTTTACATACCTCTCCTAGACATGCCAGTCTACTATTCTGAACTTTGCGCAACTCACAAATACGTTGACATGAGTCTCGTTTTAGTCGCACAAATATCGTTACAAACGTCTTAAGTTTTAATTAATTTCCAGACCTGTACCCTTGTCCCTTCCAATCAAAATTAGAGGCCCAACAGGAACCTGTTTTGCCCAAACCAAATTACGTTATTATTCTACTTTGAGTATACTACGACTAGTATATTTGCACTGCACTAAAATTCTGGCCCTGCCTATTTTTAAATAATTAGAAAATATCGTGCGCATTAATTTCTAATTAATTAATACGGTGACCAGTATCACCCAAAAACCAGGTCCAGCCCCTGCCCAGACTCACCCCCACACCCTCAAGGCCCTCACACAGCACCCCCCTCAATTTTGTTCATTATAGCACTCACAGGAATAAGGTGTTTTTCTCAAACAATTACGTAATTGCGTAATTTTCCAATTTTATAGGGCTTCTGTGCAAATTGTGAATCTGTAGGGTTTTATCTACAAAAGTACTGTGCGAGGTGTCAACCTCCCATTGGAGGGTGAACCTACACCATTTATTCTAAAAGGGGACCCCATTCAATGCATTATTGATCCTAAAAATATCTACAAATATCTAAGTTATTTTTAATTGTAAAATTACTTAAATACCCCCCTAACCCTAATTTACCTAAATACCCTAAACCCTAAACTCTATATAAACTCCCCACCCCCTCACCCGAACACCCATCTCTCCCATCTCAGACCACCACCACCTCCGACCTCTCCCCCACCGCCTCGCCCCTCCCTCAGCTTCCCTCCGGCCACCGCGCCACCCCCCTAGCCGCCGCCGCCGGCAGCCCCCGCAGCACCCAACCCCCCTTCTTCACCAACAGCACCCCCCATCCCGACCACCCTAAACCGCCACCCCCGCCACCTCAGACCACTGCCACCATCCCCTTTCCCTCGACCCCCTCCACCGAACCACCACTGCCCCACCGCCCCACGACCACCGCAGCCACCACCAGCGCCGCCACAGCAACCCCCCGACTCCCCGACCATAACCCGAGCCCCCCCGACTCCCTCGAACCACCTCTCCCGGCCACCACTGACCACCACTACCACCTTCGCCTCGACCTCCTCCACCGCGCCACCGCCCTGCACCGCCGCCTCTGCCGCCGCAGCCGCCGCTGCAGCTGCCACAGTTGCTGCTGCTGCTGCTGACTGCTACAGCTGCTGCTGTTGCTGCCACGGCCAGCCGCCCGCTGGACCGCCGCCCTCCTCCCGCCGGCGACGACGACGTGGGCCCCCTGACGTGTCAGGTACCCTACCCCCCTATATACGTATATACGTATAAATATATATGTATGTATGTATATATCTATATATATATGTATGTTTATATATATATATTTATATATATTGTATAATTATATATATTATTTATTATATATAATTATATTATATTTATTACAGTATATATATACAGTATACATAATATATTATTATATATTTAAATATGTATATATATATGTATTTTGTATTTATATATATATATATATATATATATATATATATATATATATATATATATGTATATTTATATATATATATATATATTTATATATATATATTTATATATATTGTATTATATATATTATATAATTATATTATATTAATTATATGTATATATATACAGTATATATAATATATTACTATATATATAATATATTACTATATATTTAAATATGTATATATATATGTATTTTGTATATATATATGTATGTATGTATGTATATTTATATTTATATATATATTTATATATATTGTATTATATATAATTATATATATTATTTTTATATAATTATATTATATTTATTATTTGTATATATATACACAAAATATATAATATATTAATATATATTTAATATATATATATTTATTTTGTATATTATGCATGTATATATATATATATATATATATATATAGTATATATGTATATATATATATATACATATATATAGTATACATGTATATATATATATATATATATATATATATATATATATATATATATATATATATATATATATATATATATATATTATGTATTATACATATTATTAAGTATATATTATTTATATATTACTAAATATTATTATATATGAATATTATATGTATGTATATATAGTATATATAATCATATTATATATATACATACCATTATTATATATATATATATATATATATATATATATATATTTATATTAATTAATTATATATATTATTATTATATATATAAGTACTATTATATATATAGATGTATATGTATATTTTATTTACATATACTATTATATGTAATTATATGTAATATTATATATATAAAAATAAGTATATGTATTTATATAGATATACATATATTTATATTATGTATATAAATACTATAATTATATATTTAAATTGTTATGCTCTAAATATATATTTATATATTATTTATGTATTAATTTTATATATATATATATATATATATATATATATATATATATATATTATGTCTTTTATATATATACATAAGTATAAATATATATTATACTATATAAATATTATTTAATGTACGCATTTATTAAATATTAAATTCACGAACCCCTGTACATCTTGAACAGAGTGCACCTACAACGCAGTTAGTGACCCCAGGTCACAGGATCCCCCAGACACAACTACGGGAACAGGTTTTTGGCACGTCCAGCTTGAGAACGTAGGAAAGTATACCTTGCCAAGTTTTACTGTTTAATTTATTAAACTGTTGTATGTTATTTTCAGTGAACTTGCATATAACTGTGTGTGTCCGAGATTGCCTCGGGTACCGTTAACAAATACGTTGACATGTAGTGTAACTGACTTAGACTTTAGTAGACCTACCTACAGCTGCGAGGGTATCCTAATATCCTCCTAGACCCCAACACTTGTACACGCAACACGGTTGCAATTCATATTGGGATGCGAGTTTGCGTATTCGATTAGCTACCGGTACGTGTGACGTGTATCACGGCTTAGCACAAAATCAGGAATATTCAGGAAAACTAGGACTTGGCATATAGTTACGTGGTTTGCACGTTGTGGATTCGACTTGTATAACCGCATTGGGCGGGGAAGACAACTAATAGGCGTATGGGACACCCAACTTCTTTATTGCAGATATCGCACTCTTCGGAGTGATACGGACGTTATATACTTTGCAGATACCATATCCCTTAGAGTGTTGGACGTTGTATATATTCAGATACCTCATTCTTCGGAATGACGGACGTTGCAGATACCACACTCTAGAGGATGCTGACCGTTATGCCTACGCCTACCCATACGTACCAAGGTTGTCTTTACATTGTATTCACTTAGATGGTTAGCACATATTTTATTTATTTATTCAGTATTTATATATGGCATGTTTTTATGTATCTTGTTATATCCCACTGAGGACCTGGTTTCCTTTCAGATTTAGATGAGGCATACTACCCCATAGTATACGATCCCGGACAGGAGACAAGGTATGCAACTGAGGAGGAGTTAGAGGAGCTGCCATCAGAGTCTGTCTGATCTTTAGTAGTAAGTGCACTTGGAGCTGGACTCTTCTGCCTGATCTTTGTGCACCGGGAGCAGAAGCCTCTTTCCCACTGATCTTTAGTAGTGGGTTCATCTGAAGCTGGAGTCTCATTATCTAGCAAGACGATGCTCTAGTCTTATTATATTTCTGCACTTTTATCTTTTGTAGTGGGTTTGTTCCCACCAGGCATATCTGATTTGTACTATGACATTTCAGACTTAGCATTTATATACTTCAGCACTTATTTTCGTATTCTTGATATTTTGTGGATGAGATTAGACTTTACCTATATGAAACTTGTTAGTATTTTAGGACAGCGTAGCACATCTCTTTGGGTCCATTAAATTGGGTAATCCCTTAGTTACGTGTCAGCTGACCAATGCCACGTGGCCTGGTTCCGTATATTTTGGGACTGGGGCGTGACATTGTTTTAGTGGTGGCCCATGCAGGTCTAGTTAATTGCTAGTGGTATGATAACATGTCCAGCAAGTCTGCAATAGGATAGGAATACTAGGTCTCATCCACACTGACTTTATCCTTAAATTTATGCATCCTGCTTGATTGTTATTATTTTTTTTTCCTTCATGCTTTTCTAATTATTCTATCTTCTTCAGAAAGATGGACATACCCAGTGGACACGCAACTGATAGGGTTTACCAAGCAACAGACCCCTCGCAAGATGTCCAAAGGATCCCAACCACCTCGAGAGACCAGTCCCCGAGAAGGACACTGGTCTATCCAACAACTCCGTACCTTCATCAGAATCCTACCCAGGAAGCTACACCATCCCAGCAAGAAGGACAGACTTCCCAGGCACCGACACCACAGGCGGAGACACCTTTGCCTCCACCTCCACCCCTTCCAGCCCTGATGCCATAACTTGAGGGACAGCCTCAAATGTTCCAATTCTTCCAAGCTATGATGCAGGCACAGTGGCAACAGACTGAAGCCTTGAGGCACAGCTTGATGACAGCTCTGGAGAGGACAGCTACTCCAGCACCTGTCCAACCAGCTGGTACTGTCCGAGACTTTTGCCAGATGGGCCCGGGAAACTTTTCGGGCAGCAAAATTTCGGAGGAGATCTCAGATTGGGTCTCCAATACGGAGATGCTGCGGGAGGGTTCACAGCTTCAACCAGACTTATGGATGACCGCAGTAAGGGACCAACTTAAAGGCAACGCCCATCACTTGTGGGATTCCATAGAACGTAGCATCGGCAAGACCCAGACTTGGGAACAATTCCTGGAATACTTCAATGTAAAGTATTTTCCATCCACGGTCAGAAATGTCCTGTACTCCTAGTTCCTACACCTGGAACAAGGGAATATGACCGTCGACGTCTATGACGCAGAGTTCAGTCGACTTAGTCGATTTGGTGCCATTCTGATACCTAACGAGCTGGAGAAGGCCATGAGGTTCCATCACGGCCTTACCTTCGAGCTCCAAAGGTATACTACTACGCAGTCGAGGATCTCCTACGAGGAGATTCTTTCAGAAGCAAGGATACAGGAAGCCATTGGCCGAGGAGCAAGGCGCTCTAACCCAACCATACCGGCCAGAAACCAGCCCGGAGCAGGAGGACCAATCTGTCGTCCGGGAAACCAAACACAGCAAAAGACGGGGCCCTATCAGCACAAAGAGCTTCCGACTTGTCACTATTATGGCAAGAAAGGACATTATGTCAGAGACTGCAGAAAGAAGAATGGACTATGCATGATATGTGGAGCTAGTACCCATATGGCCAGAGACTGCCCACAACGCAGAGAGGCAGCACCCCAGAACGGGCAAAGATCAGCAGCACCAGCCCAGAGGATGCTACCCTCAACTGGAGGTCAACGTCCCCCAACATCTGGAGGATTTCAGAGGGGACCACCCCTGGCCACACAGGAGACTCAGTTCAACCAAGCCAGGCAGCAGACGGGAGGGCAAAGGCACGGGCAGCCCTTTGCACTAGCTGCAGTTGCAGAAGAACCGAAAGGAGAAACTATTACAGGTACCATTTTAGTTGCATCATTACCTGCAATCACATTATTTGATTCTGACGCTACACTATCTTTCATATCTAGTAGTTTCGTAGCCATGCACAAAATAGCTACTTCCCCATTGCCTAAATGCTAGAAAATTCTTACCGGAGGAGGCATCGTACCGGTTACCAGCACTATTAAAATGTGCTTGGTAGTCGTTTATAGTAGAGAGCTGAGAGCGCAATTTTTGGTACTTCCAATGCCAAACTTCGACGTTGTCTTAGGCATGGACTGGTTAAGCCAGTACAATACTATACTAGACTGCCGGAAGGGTAGTGTTATCTTTAGACCACCAGGTCACCCGGAGTTCGAGTACATATAGGGCACCATCGAGCAAGGAGTAGGGCAGACACCTAGAGCTTACATGGCAATGGAGACAGCACCCCCAGCAATTGTTGCAGAATTCGAAGATGTATTTCCGGAAGAATTGCCAGGCCTACCGCTTGACAGAGAAGTGGATTTCACCATTGAGTTAGTACCCGGAGCTGCACCAGTATCTTCAAATATATACCGATTGGTGAAGAAGGAGCTAGACGAGATGAAGCTACAGCTAGAAGAATTACAGATCAAGGAATTTGTTCGTCCTAGTGCATCATCCCGGGGAGCACCAGTGTTGTTTGTAACAAAGAAAGATGGAACATACCGTATGTGCATTGATTACAGAGCCCTTAATGCTTTGACAATAAAAAACAAGTACCCCCTACCGCGGATTGATGATCTGTTCGACCAACTGACAGGAGCTGTGGTGTTCTCAAAGATAGATTTGAGATCAGGCTATCATCAGGTAAAAGTACGGAGAGAAGACATTCCAAAGACAGCATTCAGGACTCGTTATGGTCACTACGAGTTCCTGGTAATGCCTTTTGGACTGACAAATGCACCTGTCGTATTTATGAACCTGATGAACAGAGTCTTCCACCAGTATCTGGACCAGTTCGTGGTAGTCTTCATCGACGATATCTTGGTGTATTCGAAGAGCCACGAGGAGCACGAAGAACACTTGAGACTGGTGTTAGAGACGCTAAGGCGGGAAAGTCTTTATGCTAAGCTTAGCAAGTGCGAATTCTTCCTTGATCGTGTCACTTTTTTTGGACACGTTATCACAGGAGATGGCATTTCGGTAGACCCAGCAAAGATCTCATCGGTAGAGACATGGCCAACCCCTACCAACGTCTCAGAGATGAGAAGTTTTCTAGGACTTGTCGGATATTACTGGAGGTTCGTAGAGAACTTTGCAAGGATCGCAGAGACGATAACCCGTTTGACCCGAAAGGAGCAGGAGTTCATCTGGTCAGAGGAATGCCAGATTGCTTTCGATGAGTTGAAAAAGCGTCTGACTACGGCTCCCATCTTGACCATACCATCCGGATCCGGAGGATTCGTAATATATAGCGATGCATCCGAGAAAGGATTAGGTTGTGTCTTAATACAACATGGAAAAGTTGTAGCCTATGCCTCAAGACAACTGAGGACCCATGAGAAGAACTACCCCACGCATGACCTGGAGCTTGCCGCTATCATTTTTGCCCTGAAGCTTTGGAGACATTATCTATACGGCGAACGGGTGGAGATATTCACTGACCACAAGAGCCTGAAGTATGTCTACACCCAGAAGGACTTGAACTTGAGACAAAGATGCTGGCTCGAGGTGATGACAGACTTCGAGATCGACCTGCTGTACCATCCAGGAAAGGCTAATGTAGTAGCTGATGCTCTAAGCAGGAGACCCACGACATTCTTTCTGATCACCCAACCGGATCTATTGAGAGATATAGAACATTTGGGTATAAAGGTCATTATGCCATGAGTTGACGGCCAATTGTCAAATTATCAGTTGTAATCAACATTGGTCGAAAGAATCAAGGCTGCACTGCCAACAGATGCCAGATTCCAGAGACTTCGACAAAGGACCGAGGTCAAAATACAGACAGGATTGCATATACACGAAGATGGGACTTTAAGATGTGGAGAACGTCTTTATGTTCCAAATGAAGAACTTCGTGAAGAGCTGATGTCAGAAGCTCACAGCTCGACATACTCTATCCATCTAGGTGGCACGAAGATGTACAGAGATCTGAGACAATACTATTGGTGGCATTGTCACCACCCCATTTCCAGAGCCGGTTATTTTTTTTTTAATTTGGTTAATTGTGCATTATTTATAATTAATTGTATTTATATTTAATTAGTGATTGCATTATTTTTTTATTTTTTTTATTTTGATTGTTTTAGGGTTTTGGCTAGCCTGGACCCATGTCAGACCCTAGTGGACCCATGTTCGACCCAGCCCACACCCTTGTGAGAATTATTTTGGGGCTTAGAAATATTTATTTTATTTTTAGAAGGTTAGTGGGAGAGATTTGGAGTTAGTTTGAGTGCTTTTGGAACCCGAAACCCAAACCGAGAGTTAGGAGGGCATTTTGGGTATTTTGGACTTTGTAACCTTTTATTACATGTTGAGACCCGACCCCTCTCCCCATTTCCAGCCCGCACGCAGCAGGAGCCCTCTCCCCACTTCCTCTTCTTCTTCATTCTTCACTTCTTCTTCTTCATTTCTTTTCCTCCACTTCTTCTTTCTTCTTCCTTCCTTCTCCAAGGTGAGTTTTCTTCACTTTTCTTCCTTCCTCTTTCCATTTCTTCTTCTTACTTGAACCCTAACCTTACATTTTTCCCTAACCTAGGTGGGTAGAGCCTAGATTTGGTGTTGGAGCTTGGATTTGAGGCTTGGAAGCTTGGATTGGAGGATTTGGAGCATTTTTGAGATTTTGGCTTGGGATTCCAACTCCCAAGAGGTAAACCCTAAATTTCCCCTTGTAATTACTATTTTATAGTGTAATTAATAGTTTAGAACCTTCCTAGACCCTTAGGCTACCCGTGGGAGGAAGTTGGAACTAGTTGGGTAGTGTTTGGAGACTTTAACATTAGATTTTGTGTCAATTTCGGGTGGAATTCGAATTTGGCCCAATTTTGGGTGATGCCCTAGGTTAGATGGACCTAGGTAGACATTGTCGGGTGTCTTGAGGGTGAGTGCGTGTCTCCGTTCGGATACGGGAAGCCGCGTCGCGGAGAAACGGGCGTTTCGGGCAAAATTGGGGCTTTTCGTCGTCGCCGATTCTAAGTGCATGTGCGTTTCCGCCACGGACCTAGAATCGACGCGGGAGCATATTTTCTAGGATCTAGACATCGTGTAGAGCGCGTGGGTAAATTTTGGGCCGATTCCGAGTTCGTTTGGTGTGCGTTTCAGGAGGTTTTCCGAGCCGCGCACCACGTGTTCGTCGAAATGACCGAACGGCCATTTCGACTTGGGTTCCTCGTTTCGGGCTTGTGCGCGCGTTGGGTTAGTATCGGGGAGTGTGTGCTAGAGTTTTCGAGTTATATTATATATATTTTAGGGTGTTGGTGAGTGTCGGGGTCGTTGGGCATGCGTTGGTGGGCGTTGTGGGCGTGGTGTGTGTTGTTGTGTGTTGTGTTGTGTTATTGTTAGTGTCTATATATATATATATTTATATATATATTTGTATGTGTGTTTATGTATATATATATATATATATATATATATATATATATATATATATATATATATGTGTGTGGTTGTGTGTTTGTGAGTGTGTTAGTGAGTGCTTGTGTGAGTGTGTAGGTGAGTGTGTAGGTGAGTGTGTGTGTGAGTGTTTGTGAGTGTTTATAGGTATATATATATATATATATATATATATATATATATATATATATATATATATATATATATGAGTTGTGTGTATATATGTATATATATTTGTATATATATGTATGAGGGTTTGTGTGTGAGGTTGTGTGTTTGTGAGAGAGTGTGCTAGTGTGTGTGAGAGTGTGTGTGAGGGTGTGTGAGAGTGAGTGTGTGTGAGTGAGGATAGATATATATATATATATATAGATATATATATGTTTATATGTGTGTGTGCATATATATATAGATATGTGTATATAATTATATGTGTGTGTGTGTGCTTGTGTTTGAGTGTGTGTGTTAGATATATATATGTTAGTGTGTATATATATACCTATAGAGTTATATATATGTATATATATATAGATATATATATATATATATGTATTTGGGTATGTGGTCGTGTGTGTGTGTGTGAGATGAGAGGGGGGGGGGGGGGGACTGAGAACCAGCAGCAGCAGAACAGCTTCAGCAGCAGCAGTATGAAGCTTCAGCAGCAGCAGTAGAAGGAGCAGCCATAGCAGCAGCAGGCAGCAGCAATTCAGCAGCAGTAGCAGCATGCTTAGACGCAGCAGCAGCAAGCAAGAGCTAGCAGCAGCAGTAGCAATGCGAGGGAGAGGGAGATATATATATATATATATATATATAAGTATATAGATAAATAGTTAGATAGGTAAGTGGATAACTAGTTAGATTATTAGATAGATAGATGGTTAAATAGATGGGTATCTAGTTAGATAGTTAGTTAAATATATAGATAGGTAGATGATAGTTGGATAGATATATTAGATAGATAGATAGGTATGTATGGTTAATAGATAAATAGATACGTAGATAGTTAATAGATAGATAACTACGTAGCTAGATATATTGATAGATAGATAGATAATTAGGTAGATAGATAGCTAGATTTAAAGATAAGGTAAATAGAATTATAGATAGATAAATAGAGGAATAAATAGAAGGATGGATAGATACATAGGTAGTTATCTATCTAAGGTATATATATATATCTATATACATATAGTTATATCAATACCTAGAGATATCTAGATAGTATAGTCATATATTTATGCGTAGGGTAAGGTAATGGGTATTAGTATATATGTGTGTGGATATCTATATATATAGGTAAATACATACTTAGATATATATAATTATGGTAGGTATCTATATTACCTAGCCTAGATTAATAACTAGGTGCATAATCAATAGCTAGATAGCTAGTTAGAGGGTTTGAGAGCGGTATCTCAATACCTTGAGATACCGAGGTATCTCAATACCTTGAGATATCCAAGGTATTGAGTTTCGAGCGGGGTATTTGAGCATTAGCCTAGGAAATGTCTTGGAGTAATTTTTTATGTTTATGTATATATATTTATGCATGCTAGAATAGGTTTTAGCGTGTTTAGGCGGGGTACGTGGCCTAGGTTGAGGTATCGGATACCGAGGGTATCCCGGTATCTCAAGGAGGCGAGTTTGTGAGTTTTCTAGCCTAATGACCTTGGTTTGACCTAGAATTTCAGGAGCACCCTAGTTTGACCCAGACTTGACCGTAGTTGACTCGGTTGACCGCCAAAGTCAACTTTTGACCTAGTTTTGACCTAGAGTTGACTTTTTGGACCCAAAGTTGACTTTTTGACCCAGATTTTACCGGTTTGACCCGTTTGACCTAGAACGACCCTAGAAACCTATTTTTAATTATTTTATATCTGTTTAACTCATTAGAACCCTGTTTAACCTTGTTTTTCGCATTAGGTCCTTGCGACACCGGTTTGGATTGCCAGTTGCTCAGGACGTCAGGCGAGTACATTCTCTGATAGTTTTCATTATTTGATGATTATTATGATTCAGCTTCTAGTATAGTATCATCTGATTATTCTGGCACAACACGGGACACTGATTGATATTTCTGGATTTATTTACTTGTGACACGTACATTTTATGTTTCTGGCCTCTATTCTGGAATCACTACTGGCATCACCTACAAGCATCATTCATGTTCAGGCTGGACTCATCTTGATTTGCGTGTCGGGTCTTGGATCCACTTGTATTAGTCGGGGCGGGGAAATACTCGAGTAGACATATAAACATTCCTATCTGGCATCATCAGGAATCACTCCCTCTGGTCTAATCTGGAATGATAGCAGCCGCGCACCCAGTGCGCGGTGAGCCGTACTTACCCCTAGCCGTTTACATGTCGAAACAAGTATTTCAAAGACACCGAGTTTATTCTTTATAGTCTGGACTCTCATGCATTTCTTGACTTGTCTCACTTACATATTTCTGGACTTGACTCACTACATATTTTTCATGCTGGACTCACTACACGTTCTTGTGCACGGACTTGATCTTAGCTTAGATTTTCTGTATATTGCAGTTATTACTATCTTATTTCTGTTATTCCTGCATCTTTACCTTTATGCACCAGTGATTTACATATTTCCTTGTTTCATACTTGCTTCACTCTTCTTGCTACTTGCTATAACTGTTTTATAGTTTTTATCATTTAAATGGAACTGCTGTTAGAGATGTACTTGCTCCAGTCCTGACTGGACATATTTTTCAGAGTATCCGGAGGATTGGTGTCCGACGTTTTATGGACCTGAGCCTGTCGATGGTGCAGACAGGGACCCTCTAGTTTAGAGGTGATTTCCGGGTTGGTAGCCGGGATCACTAGGATCTTGTTGTTATTTTTATTAGCTTTAGTACCGGATTTGTCTTCGATTTTGGATTGAGACCTTGTTTGTATATTATTTTGGATATTGTTGTATTATTATTTGATGTTGTGGTTGTTGTAGTAGTTGTTGTTGGTTAGACTTTATAGTTGTTAGATCTCTGTGTTATCTTATCGTGCTTAGATTCGTGATTGAGTATATTGTGGTTATCTTTGAGATATTTGCTCCTCCGTTTGGAGTTGAGATCTTGACAGGTTTATATTGATTGTGTGGTTGCCCTCCTTTTGGAGAGGTCATGGCCGATTTTTGTGTGAAATTTTATCTAGATAGTTGACCTAGACAGCGTTCTACCGCCGATGCTGTGGCGTAGGCTGGACGTACCCACGACTCATGCCCGATTTTCCGGGTGCGGGTCGTGACACGTTTTTGGTGGCGGCCCATGCAGGTCTCGATTCGCAATTAGTGCGATGTCGTGGTGGTACAACAACTTAGTTGTACTGCTGCGAGCCTGTTATAGGATCTAGGATCTAGGATGAGAGTGTACTCAATCACGACTAGGAACAATTCCAATCTAATTATTCTGAAATTGCTTCTTTTGAAATATTACTGTCCTTCTTTGATGATATCGTATCTTGCGCCGTATTGATTTCTTTTGATCTGTGTTCAGGATGCCTCCGAAGACACGATCCCATCGTACCGTTCCAGCAGTTGCCTCGGAGAGGTCTGCTACCTCTCGTCCAGCTCGTATTCAGGCAGCTGCTACCGCTCCACTCACCACTCCTGCGGTTGAGGGAGCATCTGCTTCTCTCGGGGATCCTCCTTCACCTGTGGATCCGAGGACTACCCCAGTCGTTCCGGAGGTTCCTCCACCACTTCCTGCTCCAGTAGATGCCGCGCAGTTGTTTGCGTTCTTCAGGGAGATGATGGACGCGCAGCACCGTCAGGTGGATGTGATGAGGCTGGGCATTGAGAACGCCCACCAGGTGGCCATGACAGCAGTGGATAGGGTGGCACAGAATCAGCCACAAGCAGATCAGATTCAGCATCCGAGACCAGGCAGCATTATTGACTTTCAGAGGATGCGGCCCAAGGAGTTCCGTGGTACAGAAGGGATCCTGTACGCGGATGACTGGATAGAGCAGATCGAGGGGATCTTCAGGCTGGCGCAGATTCCAGATAGCATGCAGATAGAGGCAGCGGGCAGTCAGATGTTCGACCTCGCCTTGACATGGTATCGCACAGATACGAGGATTGCGGCGCCAGGAGTTACTTGGGAGGCTTTCAAGAGGCTTTTTAAGGAGAAGTTTTTCCCTGATGTGGCGCTCAGTACTTTGGAGAGCCAGTTCGAGGCACTCGTCCAGGGGAGCATGACGTTGGACGAGTACGCAGCGGAGTTCTGCGGTCTGGGCAGATTTGTGGATGGCTTGAATGAGGCAGCTAAGGCGAGGAAGTTTCGCAAGGGCTTGGTTATGGCGGTCAAGTCTTTGACCAGGAGCGACCGCGAGGCGACTTTTGAGCAGATAGTAGGAGATGCTCAGAGAGCAGAGGATGACTTGGAGCTCAAGTCCAAGAGAGGCAGGGATGATTCAGGCAGTGCCAGTGGTAGTGCGGGACCAGCTAAGCGTCCCTATGTGTAGAAGGCAGCACAACAGGGTCAGGATCAGAGGGTGCCCACTTGTGCCTACTGCAGGAAGGCAGGACACACCTGGAATGTTTGTAGGAGGAGGCTGAAGGTGTGTTTGTTCTGTGGAACCGCTGCTCACCAGATGCGAGATTGCCCCACTGCACCTCCATTGGGTGGAGCACAGGATCAGAGAGTTGGAGCTAGGCCATCTGTGGCACAGCATCATGCCCCGCACCAGCAGAGGGATACACCCCAGCAGGGCAGGGCTTATGCGTTGACGGTCGAGGAGGCCGATGCTACGGATGTCGGGTTAGCAGGTCAGTCTCTTGTTTCTTCTTCCTGTCCTTTTCCATTCCTGTGGTGTGCTTCATTAGTACCTGTTAGATTTTTTTTGTGCTGTGGTAGATAGTGTAGTGACCCCGATTGAGACTGTAATAACACGACCAGTAGGACCCTGATCTTGTATGTTGTTTAGGTAGAATTTCTTGATTGTGATTGTTGGGGGTTTGACCTAGAGAGAGTGTGATTGACTTTAAATTTCGAGGACGAAATTTTCTAAGGAGGATAGGCTTGTCACCACCCCATTTCCAGAGACGGGTATTTTTTTTTTAATTTGGTTAATTGTGCATTATTTATAATTAATTGTATTTATATTTAATTAGTGATTGCATTATTTTTTTATTATTTTTATTTTGATTGTTTTAGGATTTTGGCTAGCCTGGACCCATGTCAGACCCTAGTGGACCCATGTCCGACCCAGCCCACACCCTTGTGAGAATTATTTTGGGGCTTAGAAATATTTATTTTATTTTTAGAAGGTTATTGGGAGAGATTTGGAGTTAGTTTGAGTGCTTTTGGAACCCGAAACCCAAACCGAGAGTTAGGAGGGCATTTTGGGTATTTTGGACTTTGTAACCCTTTATTACATGTTGAGACCCGACCCCTCTCCCCATTTCCAGCCCGCACGCAGCAGGAGCTCTCTCCCCACTTCCTCTTCTTCTTCATTCTTCACTTCTTCTTCTTCATTTCTTCTCCTCCACTTCTTCTTTCTTCTTCCTTCCTTCTCCAAGGTGAGTTTTCTTCACTTTTCTTCCTTCCTCTTTCCATTTCTTCTTCTTACTTGAACCCTAATCTTATATTTTCCCTAACCTAGGTGGGTAGAGCCTAGATTTGGTGTTGGAGCTTGGATTTGAGGCTTGGAAGCTTGGATTGGAGGATTTGGAGCATTTTTGAGATTTTGGCTTGGGATTCCAACTCCCAAGAGGTAAACCCTAAATTTCCCCTTGTAATTACTCTTTTATAGTATAATTAATAGTTTAGAACCTTCCTAGACCCTTAGGCTACCCGTGGGAGGAAGTTGGAACTAGTTGGGTAGTGTTTGGAGACTTTAACATTAGGTTTTGTGTCAATTTCGGGTGGAATCCGAATTTGGCCCAATTTTGGATGATGCCCTAGGTTAGATGGACCTAGGTAGACGTTGTCGGGTGTCTTGAGGGTGAGTGCGTGTCTTCATTCGGATACGGGAAGCCGCGTCGCGGAGAAACGGGCGTTTCGGGCGAAATTGGGGCTTTTCGTCGTCGCCGATTCTAAGTGCGTGTGCGTTTCCGCCACGGACCTAGAATCGACGCGGGAGCATATTTTATAGGATCTAGACATCGTGTAGAGCGCGTGGGTAAATTTTGGGCCGATTCCGAGTTCGTTTGGTGTGCATTTCAGGAGGTTTTCCGAGCCGCGCACCACGTGTTCGTCGAAATGACCGAACGGCCATTTCGACTTGGGTTCCTCGTTTCGGGCTTGTGCGCGCGTTGGGTTAGTATCGGGGAGTGTGTGCTAGAGTTTTCGAGTTATATTATATATATTTTAGGGTGTTGGTGAGTGTCGGGGTCGTTGGACGTGCGTTGGTGGGCGTTGTGGGCGTGGTGTGTGTTATTGTGTGTTGTGTTGTGTTAGTGTTAGTGTCTATATATATATATATTTGTATGTGTGTTTATGTATATATATATATATATATATATATATATATATATATATATATATATATATATATGTGTGTGTGTGTGTGTGGTTGTGTGTTTGTGAGTGTGTTAGTGAGTGCTTGTGTGAGTGTGTAGGTGAGTGTGTAGGTGAGTGTGTGTGTGAGTGTTTGTGAGTGTTTATAGGTATATATATATATATATATATATATATATATATATATATATATATATATATATATATATATATATATATATATATATATATATATATGAGTTGTGTGTATATATGTATATATATTTGTATATATATGTATGAGGGTTTGTGTGTGAGGTTGTGTGTTTGTGAGAGAGTGTGCTAGTGTGTGTGAGAGTGTGTGTGTGAGGGTGTGTGAGAGTGAGTGTGTGTGAGTGAGGATATATATATATATATATATATAGATATATATATGTTTATATGTGTATGTGTATGTATATATAGATATGTGTATATAATTATATGTGTGTGTGTGTGTGCTTGTGTTTGAGTGTGTGTGTTAGATATATATATGTTAGTGTGTATATATATACCTATAGAGTTATATATATGTATATATATATAGATATATATATATATATATGTATTTGGGTATGTGGTCGTGTGTGTGTGTGTGAGATGAGAGGGGGAGGGGGGGACTGAGAACCAGCAGCAGCAGAACAGCTTCAGCAGCAGCAGTATGAAGCTTCAGCAGCAGTAGAAGGAGCAGCCATAGCAGCAGCAGGCAGCAGCAATTCAGCAGCAGTAGCAGCATGCTTAGCAGCAGCAGCAGCAAGCAAGAGCTAGCAGCAGCAGTAGCAATGCGAGGGAGAGGGAGAGATATATATATATATATATAAGTATATAGATAAATAGTTAGATAGGTAAGTGGATAACTAGTTAGATTATTAGATAGATAGATGGTTAAATAGATGGGTATCTAGTTAGATAGTTAGTTAAATATATAGATAGGTAGATGATAGTTGGATAGATATATTAGATAGATAGATAGGTATGTATGGTTAATAGATAAATAGATACGTAGATAGTTAATAGATAGATAACTACGTAGCTAGATATATTGATAGATAGATAATTAGGTAGATAGATAGCTAAATTTATAGATAAGGTAAATAGAATTATAGATAGATAAATAGAGGAATAAATAGAAGGTTGGATAGATACATAGGTAGTTATCTATCTAAGGTATATATATATCTATATACATATAGTTATATCAATACCTAGAGATATCTAGATAGTATAGTCATATATTTATGCGTAGGGTAAGGTAATGGGTATTAGTATATATGTGTGTGGATATCTATATATATAGGTAAATACATACTTAGATATATATAATTATGATAGGTATCTATATTACCTAGCCTAGATTAATAACTAGGTGCATAATCAATAGCTAGATAGCTAGTTAGAGGATTTGAGAGCGGTATCTCAATACCTTGAGATACCGAGGTATCTCAATACCTTGAGATATCCAAGGTATTGAGTTTCGAGCGGGGTATTTGAGCATTAGCCTAGGAAATGTCTTGGAGTAATTTTTATATGTTTATGTATATATATTTACGCATGCTAGCATAGGTTTTAGCGGGTTTAGGCGGGGTACGTGGCCTAGGTTGAGGTATCGGATACCGAGGGTATCCCGGTATCTCAAGGAGGCGAGTTTGTGAGTTTTCTAGCCTAATGACCTTGGTTTGACCTAAAATTTTAGGAGCACCCTAGTTTGACCCAGACTTGACCGTAGTTGACTCGGTTGACCGCCAAAGTCAACTTTTGACCTAGTTTTGACCTAGAGTTGACTTTTTGGACCCAGAGTTAACTTTTTGACCCAGATTTTACCGGTTTGACCCGTTTGACCTAGAACGACCCTAGAAACCTATTTTTAATTATTTTATATCTGTTTAACTCATTAGAACCCTGTTTAACCTTGCTTTTCGCATTAGGTTCTTGCGACACCGGTTCGGATCGCCAGTTGCTCAGGACGTCAGGCGAGTACATTCTCTGATAGTTTTTATTATTTGATGATTATTATGATTCAGCTTCTAGTATAGTATCATCTGATTATTCTGGCACAACACGGGACACTGATTGATATTTCTGGATTTATTTACTTGCGACACGTACATTTCATGTTTCTGGCCTCTATTCTGGAATCACTACTGGCATCACCTACAGGCATCATTCATGTTCAGGCTGGACTCATCTTGATTTGCGTGTCGGGTCTTGGATCCACTTGTATTAGTCGGGGCGGGGAAATACTCGAGTAGACATATAAATATTCCTATCTGGCATCATCAGGAATCACTCCCTCTGGTCTAATCTGGAATGATAGCAGCCGCGCACCCAGTGCGCGGTGAGCCGTACTTACCCCTAGCCGTTTACATGTCGAAACAAGTATTTCAAAGACACCGAGTTCATTCTTTATAGTCTGGACTCTCATGCATTTCTTGACTTGTCTCACTTACATATTTCTGGACTTGACTCACTACATGTTTTTCATGCTGGACTCACTACACGTTCTTGTGCACGGACTTGATCTTAGCTTAGATTTTCTGTATATTGCAGTTATTACTATCTTGTTTTTGTTATTCCTGCATCTTTACCTTTATGCACCAGTGATTTACATATTTCCTTGTTTCATACTTGCTTCACTCTTCTTGCTACTTGCTATAACTGTTTTATAGTTTTTATCATTTAAATGGAACTGCTGTTAGAGATGTACTTGCTCCAGTCCTGACTGGACATATTTTTCAGAGTATCCGGAGGATTGGTGTCCGACGTTTTATGGACCTGAGCCTGTCGATGGTGCAGACAGGGACCCTCTAGTTTAGAGGTGATTTCCGGGTTGGTAGCCGGGATCACTAGGATCTTGTTGTTGTTTTTATTAGCTTTAGTACCGGATTTGTCTCCGGTTTTGGATTGAGACCTTGTTTGTATATTATTTTGGATATTGTTGTATTATTATTTGATGTTGTGGTTGTTGTAGTAGTTGTTGTTGGTTAGACTTTATAGTTGTTAGATCTCTGTGTTATCTTATCGTGCTTAGATTCGTGATTGAGTATATTGTAATTATCTTTGAGATATTTGCTCCTCCGTTTGGAGTTGAGATCTTGACAGGTTTATATTGATTGTGTGGTTGCCCTCCTTTTGGAGAGGTCATGGCCGATTTTTGTGTGAAATTTTATCTAGATAGTTGACCTAGACAGCGTTCTACCGCCGATGCTGCGGCGTATGCTGGACGTACCCACGACTCATGCCCGATTTTCCGGGTGCGGGTCGTGACAGGCATATAATG
The DNA here is from genome assembly GCA_036927795.1 of Iris macrosiphon. Lineage (NCBI taxonomy): Eukaryota > Viridiplantae > Streptophyta > Magnoliopsida > Asparagales > Iridaceae > Iris > Iris macrosiphon. Next base: position 24,300 of record JAYESA010000368.1, read on the forward strand.
AAGAGAGAAATAGCCCGCTTTGTGGCAAAATGCCTGGTGTATCAGCAAGTCAAGGCTGAACATCAGAGGTCCGCAGGTCTACTTCAACCACTCCCAATACCTAAGTGGAAATGGAAGCACATCACTATGGACTTCGTTACGGGATTCCAAGAAGTCCCAGTGGTCGTAATGCTGTATGGGTAATCGTAGATCGACTCACCAAGGCTGCTCATTTCTTACCTTTTAAAGTTGGGCAATCTACAGAAGTCTTGGCAGACATGTATATGAAGGAGATCGTACGTCTGCACGGAGTACCAGTCAGTATAGTGTCTGACAGGGATACGAGATTTATATCATACTTTTGGCGAAGTATGCAAGAAAGTCTTGGTACCCGCCTAAAGTTTAGCACATCATATCACCCGCAGACAGACGGACAGTCCGAGCACCATTCAGACCCTAGAAGATATGCTGAGAGCATGCATGCTTGATTTCAGTGGATCATGGGAAGATCATTTGCATCTGGTAGAATTTTCCTACAACAATAGCTATCAAGCGAGCATTCAAATGGCTCCCTTTGAAGCATTGTATGGTAGGAAATGTCGTTCCCCAGTATATTGGAGCGATATAGGCGAAAGACAGATCCTAGGACCAGAATTGGTCGTTCGTACGGTGGAGAAGGTAAAGAAGATCCAAGGACACCTGCGAGCAGCGCAAGACAGACAAAAGCACTGGGCAAACGTACATCGACGACCTCTAGAATTCCAAGTGGGAGAACATGTGTTTTTGAAGATATCACCTACCCGAGGAACTATCAGATTTGGAGGAAGAGGAAAACTGAGTCCGAGGTACATCGGACCCTTCGATGTGTTGGAACGCATCGGAGAAGTTGCTTACAAGATAGCCTTACCCCAAACATTAGAAGTAGTGCATGACGTCTTCCACGTATCTCAACTAAGGAGGTACATTCCAGATCCAAGTCATGTGCTGGACCACTCGGAGATCACTGTCGGCCCGAGTTTATCGTACCATGAGGAGCCTGTAGAGATCCTAGACCGAAGCGAGAAGGTATTGCGAGGTCAGACTATTCCTCTAGTTCGTATTGCATGGAGACATCATGCCCCAGGCGAGTCAACCTGGGAACGAGAAGAGGATATTCGACAACGTTTTTCCCATCTATTCGAAGGCCAGGGTATGTCCTAATATTTCAAATCCATATATAGTTTTCACTATATGTCTGTTTTAATTTCGAGGACGAAATGCTCTAAGGAGGATAGATTGTAAACTCCCTCGACCAGATTTCAGCATTTGATAATAAATTAGGATTATTTTTAGCAAATTAGGATTTATTTGCAGTATTTTAATTTTATTTATTCAATATCCTATTGATTTGTGCATCTGTCCATCACATCAAAATTTAGAGCATTACACTGACTGTTATCCCTAAACAAAGTTTACATACCTCTCCTAGACATGCCAGTCTACTATTCTGAACTTTGTGCAACTCACAAATACGCTAACATGAGTCTCATTTTAGTCGCACAAATATCGTTACAAACGTCCGTATTAAGTTTTAATTAATTTCCAGACCTGTATCCTTGTCCCTTCTAATCAAAATTAGAGGCCCAACAGGAACCTGTTTTGCCCAAACCAAATTACGTTATTATTCTACTTTGAGTATACTACGACTAGTATATTTGCACTGCACTAAAATTCTGGCCCTGCCTATTTTTAAATAATTAGAAAACACCGTGCGCATTAATTTCTAATTAATTAATACGGTGACCAGTATCACCTAAAAACTAGGCCCAGCCCTTGCCCAGACACACCCCCACACCCTCAAGGCCCCCACACAGCACCCCCCCCCTCAATTCTGTTCATTATAGCACTCACAGGAATAAGGTGTTTGTCTCAAACAATTGTGTAATTGCGTAATTTCTCAATTTTATAGGGCTTCTGTGCAAATTTTGAATCTGTAGGGTTTTATCTGTAAAAGTACTTTGCGAGGTGTCAACCTCCCATTGGAGGGTGAACCTACACCGTTCATTCCAAAAGGGGACCCCATTCAATGCATTATTGATCCTAAAAATATCTACAAATATCTAAGATATTTTTAATTGTAAAATTACTTAAATACCCCCCCTAACCCTAATTTACCTAAATATCCTAAACCCTAAACTCTATATAAACTCCCCACCCCCTCACCCGAACACCCATATCTCCCATCTCAGACCACCACCACCTCCGACCTCTCCCCCACCGCCTCGCCCCTCCCTCAGCTTCCCCCCGGCCACCGCGCCACCCTGGTAGCCGCCGGCAGCCCCCGCAGCACCCAACACCCCCTTCTTCACCAACAGCGCCCCCCATCCCGACCACCTTAAACTGCCACCCCCGCCACCTCAGACCACCGCCACCGCCACCATCCCCTTCGCCTCGACCAACTCCACCGAACCACCATTGCCCCACCGCCCCACGACCACCGCAGCCAGCGCCGCCACAGCAACCCCCCCGACTCCCCGACTCCCCGACCACAACCCGAGCCCCCCCGACTCCCTCGAACCACCTCCCCCGGCCACCACTGACCACCGCCACCACCACTACCACCTTCGCCTCGACCCCCTCCACCGCGCCACCGCCCTGCACCGTCGCCTCCGCCGCCGCAGCCGCCGCTGCAGTTGCCACAGTTGTTGTTGCTATTGCTATTGCTCCTGACTGCTACAGCTGCTGCTGTTGCTGCCACGACCAGCCGCCCGTCGGACCGCCACCCTCCTCCAGTCGGCGACGACGACGTGGGCCCCCTGACGTGTCAGGTACCCTACCCCCCTATATACGTATATACGTATAAATATATATATATGTATGTATATATCTATATATATATATATGTATGTTTATATATATATATATATATATATATATATATATATATATATATATATATATATATATATATATATATATATATATTGTATAATAATATATATTATTTATTATATATAATTATATTATATTTATTACAGTATATATATACAGTATACAGAATATATTATTATATATTTAAATATGTATATATATATATGTATTTTGTATTTATATATATATATTTATATATATATATATATATTTATATTTATATTTATATATATTGTATTATATATAATTATATTATATTTATTATATGTATATATATATAGTATATATAGTATATTATTATATATTTAAATATGTATATATCTATATATATATATGTATGTTTATATATATATATATATATATATGTATATCTATATATATATTTATATATATTGTATTATATATAATTATATATATTATATATATATATAATTATATTATATTATATTATATTTATTATATGTATATATATTTAATATATATATATATATGTATTTTGTTTATTATACATGTATATATATATATATATATATATATATATATATATATATATATATATATATATATATATATATATATATATATATATATATATATATATATATATATATATATTATGTATTATACATATTATTAATTATATATTATTTATATATTACTAAATATTATTATATATGAATATTATATGTATGTATATATAGTATATATAATCATATTATATATATACATACCATTATTATTATTATATACATATATTATATATATATATATATATATATATATATATATATATATATATATATATATCTATATATATATCTATATATATATATATATATGTATTTATATTAATTATTTATACATATATATATATATATATATATTATTATTATATATATAAGTACTATTATATATATAGATGTATATGTATATTTTATTTACATATACTATTATATATAATTATAAGTAATATTATATATATAAAAATAAAAATAAGTATATGTATTTATATTATATATTTATATAGATATACATATATTTATATTATGTATATAAATACTATAATTATATATTTATATTGTTATGCTCTATATATATATATATATATATATATATATATATATATATATATATATATATATATATATATATATATATATATATATATATATATATATATATATATATATATATATATATATTATTTATGTATTAATTTTATATATATATATATTATGTCTTTTATATATATACATAAGTATAAATATATACTATACTATAAAAATATTATTTAATGTGCGCATTTATTAAATATTAAATTCACGAACCCCTGTACATTTTGAACAGCGTGCACCTACAATGCAGTTAGTGACCCCAGGTCACAGGACCCCCAGACACAACTGCGGGAACAGGTTTTTGGCACGCCCAGCTTGAGGACGTAGGCAAGTATACCTTGCCAAGTTTTACTGTTTAATTTATTAAACCGTTGTATGTTATTTTCAGTGAACTTACATATAACTGTGTGTGTCCGAGATTGCCTCGGGTACCGTCAACGAATACGTTGACATGTAGTGTAACTGACTTAGACTTTAGTAGACCTACCTACAGCTGCAAGGGTATCCTAATATCCTCGTAGACCCTAACACTTGTACACGCAACACGGTTGTAATTCATATTGGGATACGAGTTTGCATATTCGATTAGCTACCGGTGCGTGTGACGTGTATCACGGCTTAGCACAAAATCAGGAATATTCAGGAAAACTAGGACTTGGTATATAGTTACGTGGTTTGCACGTTGTGGATTCGACTTGTATAACCGCATTGGACGGGAAAGACAACTAGTAGGCGTATGGGACACCCAACTTCTTTATTGCAGATACCGCACTCTTCGGAGTGATACAAACGTTATATACTTTGCAGATACCACATCCCTTAGAGTGTTGGACGTTGTATATATTCAGATACCTCATTCTTCGGAATAACGGATGTTGTAGATACCACACTCTAGAGGATGCTGACCGTTATGCCTACGCCTACCCATACGTACCAAGGTTGTCTTTACATTGCATTCACTTAGATGGTTAGCACACATTTTATTTATTTATTCAGTATTTATATATGGCATATTTTTATGTATCTTGTTATATCCCACTGAGGACCTGGTTTCCTTCCAGATTTAGATGAGGCATACTACCCCACAGTGTACGATCCCGGACAGGAGACAAGGTATGCAACTAAGGAGGAGTTAGAGGAGCTGCCATCAGAGTCTGTCTGATCTTTAGTAGTAAGTGCACTTGGAGCTGGACTCTTCTGCCTGATCTTTGTGCACCGGGAGCAGAAGCCTCTTTCCCACTGATCCTTAGTAGTGGGTTCATCTGAAGCTGGAGTCTCATTATCTAGCAAGACGATGCTCTAGTCTTATTATATTTCTATACTTTTATCTTTTGTAGTGTGTTTGTTCCCACCAGGCATATCTGATTTGTACTATGACATTTCAGACTTAGCATTTATATACTTCAACACTTATTTCCGTACTCTTAATATTTTGTGGATGAGATTAGACTTTACCTGTATTAAACTTGTTAGTATTTTAGGACAGCGTAGCATGTCTCTTTGGGTCCATTAAATTGGGTAATCCCTTAGTGACGTGTCAGCTGGCCAATGCCACGTGGCCTGGTTCCGTATATTTTGGGACTGGGGCGTGACAGTGCCTAACGTTCAAATCTCCAATGAGTTTAAAAAAAGGAGGATAGGATATTATGGATCCCAGCCCGAACCCGAAGAGTAAATTGGATCGACATTTGGCGTCCGCAGGTGTGGGCACGTACCCGCACCCGTTATGCGTGTCGAACCTAGCCGAGCCGGGCCGGGCGACAGCGGCGTGTGGCCCAAGGGGTTCCCCACACAACATCTTTAAGAGAGCAATGGAGAAGAACTAAAATATACATATAAGGGGGGAGTGGTCCAACCGATGTGGGACTAAAGAAAATATAGGAATTGAGCTTTGCTCACATACACAGCCAACAACCCCCCCCCAAATGTCAAGTTCCAAAATAAAAGTGACAAATAAATTAAAAGTGAAGAGTATCTGGGTAGATATATACGATGCATAGATGAGATGAACTACAACCTTGAATCTCACTTAGTGACTATTGTCTTTGTCTGAAGAAGTGCTTGATGAACTATGCCTTGAATCAGACTTCTTTTACCAGATTCAAAAAAATAGCACACATAGTACGCTAGAGGTTCTGGGTCAAACGGGTGGCGCTTTTGGTTGGCCATGCGCACTTATTCCAAATTCATGAAAGTTGTCTGGGATCGCCCTGTCCCATAGTAGCGGCCTTCACGACCTCTCATATAGGTAAATCCTTAAGTGTTGGTGATAGGTTTCAACCCCGCATATCATCTTGGACCTATTAAGAGTTTTAAAACTCATCCTAACCATATCACTCGTGAACACTGTCACCATAGGGATGGGAAATCATTGTATGCATGCACAGCCACTTAGGCATTATAGAATGTGATTTTAATCTCGAGTCAGTGTTCCATAAAAATCACCTAAGTCCAGCTTGTAAACACCCAAATTTTAAAAAAAATTTAATATAAATTTTTGGGATTTTTTTTCATTTTTAATTATTTATAATTAATGTTCTTTAGTGATTAATATTTTTGTGAATTAAATTAAATATTAAAATATTATAAAAATTATAATTTTGAGTTTATAATTAATAATAAGATGTATAATTTTTCTAAAATTTATTGGGCTCAAAAACTATTTTTAAATAGCTAAAAAGTATTATTTTTAAAATAAACTAGACCGAACCAAACTTGAACCAAACCAAAACCAAACTGAACCCAACCGAACCAACCCAACCCTAATGGATCTGAATCCTATCCGAACCCACAACCCGACCCGAACCCGACCCTCTACCCTAAGAAGTAAACTAAAAATTTAAAATTCACCCGAACGTTACAGTCTCCGCCTCCGACGACACCGTGGCGACCCCTCCGTTCGTCTCCCTGCCCCCGGCCGACTTCTTCGATTCGCCTCTCCTCAACCGCCGACGACCCCTCCGTCCACCTCCTCGCAACCGTCGGCCTACTCCTATATAAACTCCAGTGACCGAAACCCCACCACCATCACAACCACCGCCATCACCCTTTCCACCATCACTACTCCGGCGATGACGACTCCGGTCACCCCGACGACCCCGACGATCCCGACGATCCCGACGACTCTGGTCACCCCGACGACTCCGGTCACCACTCTGTCAACCGCCGACCGAGAGCGCGAATAGCGCGAAAATAGCAGCAGCAGCATGGCCCAAACCCCTATTTTGTAGCGAGTTTTCTCCTCCTTCGCTCAATAGTTTTTTAAACCAATTTCACAGGTAAACTCACAACCTATACGCCCTCAACTCCCTTCAAATAGTTTGTTTAAAATCGTTCTGTGTTGATCGCAAATCGTGATCCAAAATCAAGAGAAAAAAACTTGATTTCTGGATCATTTGAAACTGTCCCTAAGTCCCATGTTCATGGCCGTTTTTCTCCCAACTTAGTTAATATTTCTAAATTCTACTTAAACAGTAAATTAGACAATATAAACAAGTTTTAATCCCATTAATTAGTTTATTTTAATTTATTATATGTTGTGTTTATTTTGCGGTTAAAGTTGACCAAAAATTTGATTTTCAAAACCCAAATTTTTTTGAAACTGGGTGCGTCCAGCTAAACGAGGCAACTTCATTGTATGCGAATAGCATTGAAAGGCACTTATTGTCAATGCGGACGTGTGAGATTTTGCAGAAGTTGATTTGGTTGAGCGTGCACACCGAAATCAACGTGTATCCGCCGAAAAGCCCCGTATCGGGCCGTTCTGACACTCGTTATAATTTTGTGTGTGCTTGTCATTTCGTGATGGAAATTTTGTCATCGAATTCATAGTGTTACGCTGGTCTTGTGACCCAAGTTTGGTTTGATTCTAAGAATGTTGATGAAATCCCGTTTTCGTGGGCCCCACGCTCTACTTGACGGACAATTTTATGACCGGCTCATCGAAATCCAGTTTTGGACGTTCTGTTGGGTTCGTGTCATCGTTCTAGACTCGTAAACACTATGTTTGACAAATTTAGAGAACTATATCTCTTGCACATTTTTCGGTGCGAAGTGGGCCACATGTGGATCCCGCTTTGACCAAAAACTGTCAATTCTGTCCCTGTATCCAAATTGGACTTATGGGTAGTCAATCCTAGCTATTTCATGTATTCTGAGAATGATGGTAATGGTTGTTTCAGTATTCGGAGGCGTACCTAGAGATTTTGCTGTTACCGGAGCAATTGAAGGAGTTTAAACCCCAGACAAGTGTACCTTGCCAAAGTTGCAGTAATTGCTTTAATATTATTTACTTGATTTATTTTTCTGATATACCTGCTCAACCTAGGACCGTGAGACGTTGCTTAACGTCCGAATAATATTCGGGTGTCGACGCCGTACGCGAAGTCGTATAACGTCACTTAGAGAGTTGATATCACGATCATATATTTTCGTGCTTGATTTACCAAGTACGTCATGCCATAGGACACTTGACACTATTTATGTGATATAATCTTTCCTGAATTATTTATGGTGATTCTGTATAGGCTTACAGGATTCGTGACATAAGACTTGCATATACATAGATATTATTATGACTCACTGTAATAATTAGAGGTCATGATCTTGCGTGTTATGGACATGAGACGTCGTAGACATAAGATGTATGATTACATTGGATGAGAAGACACACACAGGCTACAGGCTGATTACATACATATATATTTATTATTGAGGTGCTTTAGTCTCTGTTCCAGAGCTTTGCCTACTACGTGATATTACTGCTAGAGGCTCCCTGACACAGAGCTTGTAGTGGTCTCAGCTTGAGTACTAGTGATGCTCTCATTTGCATATCATATAGCTGGTTACATAGTTTTTCCTGTTGATATATTTTTATATACTATATTTTATTTGGCTTGAGTTATTCTTGTACCTTGCTATTCCCCTGAGGACCTGAATCCGAATTATGTCCCTAGGTATAGCATATGAGATTTACCCTGAGGTATACGTGTAAACCCCCTCAACCAATTCAAGATTTATTAGAATTAAATCGAGACGCTAGGATTTATTTGGCATTAATTAGGAGAAATTTGCGTCTTAAAATGTACCTCGCCTTTGCATCTCACCTTAGCTACGTCGCAGTTCTTGAGAGAGAGCGCCTTGCAATTATTTAATTTAATTTTAATTGAGGTCAACTTTACCTCAAACAAGCCCGACCAAGCCCACCTTGCACACTGATACGTGGACCAGCCCGCAACAAGGCAGGACAGGCCCACACACAAGGCCAGCCCATAATCTCCATCACCAACTATAAATACAAACCCCCTCATGCAAAACCCTAATAAACCTACTATTCATCATCCCCTACCAAACCCTAGCCGACCTCCCCATCCAAACCGAGCTCCCCCCAACCGGCCGGACAACCCCCACCGTCCACAGCCCGCTCCCAACCATCTCACCCGACCGACCCCCTACAGCCGCCCCACGTCGACTGCTCCACAGCCCGCTCCTGCACAACCCCTACCGTCCACAGCCCACTCCCGCACACCCCACGCCGACTGCTCCCCAACCGGCTGCACACCCCACGCCGACTGCTCCCCAACCGGCAGCACACCCCGCCGACTGCTCCCCAACCGACTGCACTGCCCAGCCCCGACTGCCCCGATCGGTGCATTGCCCAGCGCCGACTGCCCCGACCGGAGCACTGCTCTGATCCCGACTGCCCCATCACCGCTAGACGGATCCCTCCACGCTACCGAAGCCACCCTCATCGAAGGGAACAGCCGACCAGCGAGCATACCCCCTCGCTCGGTCGATCAGGTACTCGTCTCTCTCGTGTCCTAGTATTTCCTTCCGTGTCGTCGTGCCAATATGGAAGTATATTAATAGCCTACAAACCTAGTTAATATTTTATGCATGGAAATAAGTTTTAATTTGATATTAATTAATAAATAAGTATTCTAAACTAGCGACCAGTTACCAAGGACAGGTAATTCGGTAGAAACCCCCGAATATAAATCCTAGTATTTACAAATATGGGGAATAGAGACATGTCCGCATAGAACAGAAATTATGGACGACTGTAATTAGATAAATATTACCTCGAGACTCCTGTTAACCGAAGACAGAACACGTGTACACCCTAGCTAAGTGCGCATGTGACACTGTACTCGAGCAACAGTGAACTCGCGACAGTATTCAAGAATAGCATATTAACCGTATATAGATAATGCGTAATACCTGATGCCTGTACTATTGTGTTATATTGTTTATCTAGGATCTTTCGATCAGCCAGGAGACGCTAACGGAGTAGGATTTTGGCATTCACCTCTTGAAGACTCAGGCAAGATACCTTGCTATATTTTACTGTCTAATTTAAATTATGCAAATACTGTATTGTATGCTTGTTGTTTTGCTTTATACAACTGTGCGCGTCCTAGATTATCTTGAGTGTATTCGACGGATACGTCGATGATTGGTATACATGGACTTAGTCGTTAGCAGACTCACCTCACTGGATGATACCCTGTTATCTTCCAAGGCCTGATACTTTTACACGTAGTCGTAGTGACAAATCTCATGTTGGGATGCGAGTTCGCGTGATCGACTAGCTATCGCCACGTGTGACGTGCATCACGGTTAGCAAGCAATCTAGGACTATCTCAGTATAGAGACTTGGCATTTAGATAAGGGATATGCGCGTCGACTATTTGACTGGTATATCTACATTGGGAGGGGAGGACGACTAGTAGGCATATGAGACACCCCACTCCTTTACACTGGCACCACACTCGACGGAGTGATACGGACGTATATATATATATATATTACTGATACCACGTTCTGTAGAGTATTGGGTGTTACTTGATGACATTGCAGATACCATACTCTATAGAACGTTGGATGTTACTGTATTCCTGCGCCCGTGTTATAGGGGTTATGTGTGGCATATACTAGCCGGTTGCCACGACTGGTGAATTACGTCAGCATATGTCTAGCCTACACCTTCCCATATACTCACAGTTATTCTCATATTGCATTCACTTAGATGGCTAACATACCCTTTATTACAGTTATCTTATTCAGTATTTATATATGGCATGTTTCTATGTATCTTGTTACGTCCCTCTGAGGACCTGCTACCTTTCCAGATTTGGACGAGGCTTTCTACCCCACAGTATACGGCCCCGGATAGGAGATGAGATTTGCTACAGCTGAGGAGTTAGAGGTACAGCCGTCAGAGTTCCCGTGACCAGTTGGTAGGCCTTCAGCCTAGATTGGGTGCATCATTATCTAGAGCCAATGCCCTAGTCATTATCTTTTATATCTCATTTCAGTACTTTATTTCGTCATAGTAGTGGGTTTGTTCCCACCAGACTTTACTAGTTGTACTATGATATCTTGAGACTGGTATTTATTATCCAGCAGTTTATTTAGTACTTCTTGCTCTTTATTTTGTGGATGAGATTAGATTACCTGTTATTGACTGATATTGGACATGTTAGTATTATAGGACAGCGTAGCACTCTTCGTGGATCCATTAAATTGGTATATCCTCGGAGACGTGTCAGCTGGCTATTGCCACGTGGCCTGGTCCCGTGTACTTTTGGGACTGGGGCGTGACATGGTTTTAGTGGTGGCCCATGCTGTAAGCCCCCTGATTTTTCCAAAATTTTAAAAACGATTTTTCCCAATTTTTCTGTAATTTTCGGGAATTAAAACTAAGGTATTTTGTGACTAAATGATTTTTAAATGATATTAATTAGTATTAAAATATTATGAAAATAATATTTTTTGGTGTAAAATGGAAAACTAGATATAGGATAATTTTCCGAGAATTTATTGGACCCCAGAAGCATTTTTAAAGCCCTAAAAACCAATGTATATTTAAACCGAATTAAACCCTAGAAATAAACCCGGTTCAATTGAACCAAACCAACCCAAACCAACCCAGACCCGGTTCAGCTGAACCGAACCCAGCCTTATCGGGTTGGGTCGGATCTAAACCCGACCCGAAACTCGACTACCCGAACCCGTACCTAAACTTAACGAATCCGGGTCTAACCCGCTACCCACTGACCCGACCCGACCCAAACCCGTTAACCCCAAGTTGGAATCCTAATCTGAACCCTATTTCGACGGCGGCGACGCCTATTTAATCCCCTCGACGCCGCCGGAACCCTAGCACTCGACCGCCGTCTCCTCCACCTTCCTCCGCCTCTCTCCCCGACCCGCTCTCCCGTCGACCACCACAGTCCAGAACTCCTCCGCCTCGGCCAGAACGACCATCCCCTCTCCGTCTCCACCTTCCCCTCCGCCCTAGCCCAGCCCATCAATCCACCATCACCCCCTTCCATTCTCCCCCGACCCCCCAAGCCCACCGGAGCACGAGTCCGTCTTCGACCATCCACGAGCCCGCAGCCCCAGCCTGACCTCGCCACCCTGTCCGACATCGTCTTCCTCCTCCGCCACCTCTCTCCACCATCTCCTCGTCTAAACACGAGCTCCACCAACCCTGGCCGCCTCCCAGCCACTTACCAGCCCCCACCCGAGCAGCCACCGGCGCCGGGCAGTTTGCCTCCGCCGCCTCCGACAGAGCCTCAGCCAAGCCGTCACCGCCTCCCTCATCTCCGGCCAGCTCCGACGAACTCGAACAAAAACCCTAACGCTAGAACTATTCAGCACTGTGTCACAGTGTCCTATCGACTCACGGACACGAAGAACCCCGTTCCACGGAGCCCTGTTCAGGTAACCCGTTCTCTCTCCTCGTTGATCTGTTTTTCGTTCAGTCAGTTGTGACGCGTAGGCTATGTAACCCCCTTGATGCCCGTGCAACCCGCTTGGTGCATCGCGTCCTGTGGCGATCGTAAACCGCGATCCAAAAACAGGAAAACCAACGCCCCGTTTTCACCCGGAACTGAGTGCGCCCCGCCAAACGGGACGACTTGGTCATGCGCGGTCTTCACCGAAACATGTGCGCCGTTGATACGGACGTACAGAATTTCGCAGAAGTTGATTTGGATGTGCGTGCACACCGGAATCAACGCGTATCCGCCGACAATGCCCCGTATCCGCCTGTTCTAGAATACGTCGTAAATTTGAGTACACACGTCGGATCGAGACAAAACTTGCACCATCGGACTCGTAGCAATGCGCTAGTCCTGTGACCTAAGTTTGGTTCAATTCTGAGAACATTGACAAAATCGCGTATCGTGGGCCCCTCGGCTCCACTTGACGGGCAATTTTGTGATCGGCTCATCGGAATTCAGTTCTGAAAGTTCCGTTGGGTTCGTATCATCGTTCCTGACTTGTTGACACTAAGTTTGGAGAATTTTGAGACCTTTGGCCCTGACACGTTTTTCGGTGCAAAGCGGCCCATATGTGGACCCCGCTTTGACCAGAAACGGTAATTTTTTCCCCTGTGTCCAAATTGGACGTAAGGACAGGCATTTCTAGCTATTTGATATTTTCTGATTCTGTTGGTGATGTTTATTTCAGCTTTTGGAGGAGTACCTGCAGGATCCACTGATACAGGGACAACTGTTAGTATTCAAACCCCAGGCAAGCGTACCTTGCCCAATCCTGCAGTTCTCGTTACATATTTCTTTGACTGATTTATTTATATATTGTTGTACATGCTTGACCTAGGATCGTGTGACTTACTTAACGACCGATTAATAGTCGGGTGCCAACACCGTACGCGGAGTTGTGTATTGTCACATAGACATGGATATCGAGACCCGATACATTCTCGTACTTGTCTTATCAAGTACATTATACCCAGGACACTTGACACTATTCATGAGACAGAATCTTCCTGAGATATTCATGGTGATTCTGCATAGGATACAGGTTTTATTACATAGACATTATATTCATAGACATTATATGACTTGCTGCATTAGTTTTGATCTTGCGTGTCATGGACATGAGACGTGTGATTACATTAGATGGGGAAAGATTTACCATACAAAAGACTGAATATATATATATATATATAATATTTTAATGGAAGTGCCTTAGACTCTGACAACAGATCTTCGGTACCGTACTGGCCCTTCGAGAGAATACTGCAATGGGTTTCTCCGACACTGATCATGTAGTAGTCTCAGCCCGAGTATGACTAAAACTCTCACTTGCATTTCACATAGATGGTTATATAGTTTACCCTATTATTTTATTTATTTCTGCACTGCACTTATTTGGCTTGAGTTATTTTGTACCTTGCTATGTCCCCTGAGGACCTGGATCCGGATTATGTCCCCAGGATTTGCAGACGAGATCTATCCCGAGGTATACGGAGCAGGAGCATTATCAAGAGCAGGCACTGGAGCAGTACCAGATCCAGTAGACGAGTGATCACCGAGGGTATCTTCTGAGTATATACTGTTTCCATACTCAGTATTTGATGTAGTTATCTTTATTCTTGTATCTTGACAGATGTATCAGACTCATTATCGGGTTATTTCCCGAGTTTATATTTTATTGGGATTGATCTTGCTTTATGATTCTGATCTTGTTATATTTATTTCTGTGGATGAGATTAGTATATCTAGACCCATATTATTGTATTACAGCTTAAGTACGCCCCGATGGATCCATTAAATTAGGTTTGTCCATCGGTGTGTGCTGCTGGCCATTGCCACGTGTCTAGTCCCTCGATATTTTGGGACTGGGGCGTGACACATGCAGGTCCTCAAACTTTTTGCTTGTGGTATGGTAACGTATCCAGCGAGCCTGCAATAGGATAGAAGTTACTAGGTCTCATCCACTTTTGATTCGCCTTTGAACTTCCTTCATACTGCTTCTAAATATCTGTATCCTGGTTGTCTGATTCGTACTCTTTTAATAAAGTCCTATCTCTTGCAGCAAGATAAATTTGCGCAGTGGACGAGGAGCACCCCGTGCCGCAGTGCCAGATAACACCACTCAAGGAGATAAAGTACCCCAAGGGCAACCCCCGCTACAAACCCCTCTGCTATATTGGCACGAGACATCGCAGGGCGATCCTACGCAGCAGCCCGAAGGACAGACTTCCCAGACAATCCCCACGCAATATTGTGAAGGACAGACTTCAGGAGCTACACCGATGCCGCAGACGGAGAGGCCGACATCTGAGGAGACGCCTACTGCACTGCCGGAGGTTCCACTACCACCGCCTCCACCCTATCAACCCCAGATGCCATAGCTAGATGGCCAGTCACAGATGCTCCAGTTCTTCCAGACAATGATGCAAGCGCAGTGGCAACATACAGAGACATTGAGACAGAGTCTGATGACAGTACTAGAGAGGACACATGTCGCAACACCAGTACCAGCACCTCCACCAGCCCAGACAGGTGGCACTGTTAGATGGTTCTGACAGATGGGACCAGATACTTTCTCGGGCAATGAGACTGCCGAACAGATTTTCGATTGGGTCGCCAACATGGAAATGTTACTTGAAGCTTCACAACTGCAATCAGATCTTTGGATGACCGCAGCGAGGGCCCAACTAAAAGGCAACGCCCATCACTGGTAGGATTCTATGGAGCGCAGTGTAGGGAAGAACCAGACTTGGGAACAGTTCATAGATACTTCAACGCAAAGTACTTCCCAGCTACAGTTAGAAATGCCCTGTACTCCCAATTCCTACATCTAGAACAGAGAAATATGACTGTTGACGCATATGATGCAGAATTCAGCCGCCTTAGCAGATTTGGTGCCGTCCTGATACCCAATGATCTCGAAAAAGCCCAGAGATTTCACCATGGACTCAATTTCGAGTTATAGAGGTATACCACTACATAGGCGAGGATTTCTTATGAAGAGGTTCTTGCAGAGGCGAGGATCCAGGAGGCCATCATCAGAGGAGCTAGACGTTCCAGCACGACTACACCAGCCAGAGCACAGCCCGGAGCAGGAGGACCGATTCGTCATCCCGGAGCACATACACAGCAGAGGGCAGCGCCATACCCACAGCAGAAGCTTCCGACTTGTCACCATTGTGGCAAGAAGGGACACGTCGTTAAAGATTGCCGAAAGAAGTTAGGATTATGCATGATATGCGGGTCCAGTCAGCACCTTGTCCGAGATTGCCCGTAACGCAGAAAGACAGCACTACAGACAGGACCGAGGCCAGCAGCACCAGCCCCGAGGATACTACCCCCACCAGGAGGTCAGCGACCCCCAGCACCCGGAGGATTTCAAAGGGGACCACCCTTGGCCCCACATGAAGTACAGTTCAACCGGAACCGACAACAAACAGGAGGACAAAGGCGGGGACAAGCCTTCGCTTTAGCAGCTACTGAGAAAGAAACAGAAGGAGAAGCTATTACAGGTACCATCTTAGTTGCATCATTACCTGCAACCGTATTATTTGATTCTGGAGCCACATTGTCATTTATATCTAGTAGATTCGTAGCAATGCATAGAGTAGCGACTTTCCCCTTACCTAAGAGTTGGAAGATTCTTACCGGAGGAGGTATCGTACCGGTTACCAGCACTATCATAACGTGCTCAGTGGTTGTATGTGGTAGAGAGATAAGAGCACGATTCTTGGTATTGCCTATGCCATACTTTGATGTTGTGTTAGGTATGGACTGGTTAAGCCAGTATAATGCTGTACTGAACTGCCGGAAGGGTAGCGTCACCTTTAGACCGCCAGATTAGCCGGAGTTCGAGTACATGCGAGGGACCGTCGAACAAGGAGTAGGACAGATAGCGGGAACTTGCATGGCTATGGAGATTGTACCCCCGCCAATAGTTACAGAATTTGAGGATGTATTTCTCGAAGAACTGCCAGGCTTACCGCCAGATAGAGAAGTGGAGTTCACCATCGAGCTAGTACCCGGAGCAGCGTCGGTATCTTCTAATATATACCGATTGGCAAAGAAGGAATTAGACAAGCTGAAGTTACAATTAGAGGAGTTACAGAGCAAGGGATTTATCCGTCCTAGTGCATTACCATGGGGAGCACCAGTGTTGTTCGTACCCAAGAAGGATGGAACAGTACGCATGTACATTGATTACAGAGCCCTTAATGCTTTGACTATCAAGAACAAGTACCCTCTGCCGTGAATCGATGATTTATTCGACCAGTTGACAGGAACAGTAGTGTTCACCAAGATTGACTTGAGATCGGGTTATCATCAAGTGAAGGTACGAAGAGAAGACATTCAAAAGACAGCATTCAGGACTCGTTATGGTCACTACGAGTTCTTAGTAATGCCATTTGGGCTGACGAATGCACCTGCTGTATTCATGAACTTGATGAACAGAGTATTCCACCAATACTTAGATCAGTTCGTGGTAGTCTTCATCAACGACATTTTGGTGTATTCAAAGAGCCACGAGGAGCACGAAGAGCATCTGAGACTAGTGTTGGAGACTCTACGAAGCGAGAAACTTTATGCCAAACTGAGCAAATGTGAGTTTCTTCTGGATCGTGTCGCTTTCCTTGGATACATCATCTCAGGAGATGGAATTTCAGTAGATCCGGCAAAGATTTCATCTGTAGAGACATTGCCAACCCCTACCAATGTTTCGAAAGTGAGGAGTTTCCTAGGACTTGCCGGATATTACCGAAGGTTCATAGAGAACTTCGCGAAGATTGCAGAGCCAATGACCCGTTTGACCCGCAAGGAGCAGGAGTTCACCTGGACAGAGGAATGTCATAAGGCATTCGATGAGCTGAAGAAGCGTCTGACTACTGCACCTATCTTGACCATACCTTCTGGACCCGGAGGATTCGTAATCTATAGTGATGTGTCCGGAAAAGGATTAGGATGTGTCTTGATGTAGCATGGAAAGGTTGTAGCTTATGCTTCTAGACAGTTGAGGACACATGAGAAGAACTATCCCACCCACGACTTGGATCTTGCAGCAGTAATCTTTGCTTTGAAGCTTTGGAGACACTACCTATATGGAGAAAGAGTAGAGATATTCACTGATCACAAAAGCCTAAAGTACGTCTTCACTCAGAAGGATCTTAACCAGAGGCAGAGACGATGGCTCGAGGTAATGAAAGACTTCGAGATAGAGCTACAGTACCATCTGGAAAATGCCAACGTAGTAGCCGACGCGTTGACCAGAAGACCCATGGCATTCTTCATGACCACCCAATAACATCTGTTGAGAGAGCTAGAGCAGATGGGTATAGAGGTCGTTATGCCCGGAGTAGATGGACAGTTGTCGAGTTTCCAATTACAATCGACATTAGTGGAGAGAATCAAGGCTGCTTTGCCTACAGATGCCAGATTTCAGAGGCTTAGACAGAGGACAGAGGCTGGAATGCAGACATGACTGCGAATACACAAAGACGGAACTTTGAGATGCGGAGATCGCCTCTATATTCCAAATGGAGAACTTCGTCAGTAGTTAATGGCAGAGGCACACAGTTCAACATATTCTATTCATCCAGGAGGAACGAAGATGTACAGGGACTTGAAACAGTACTACTGGTGGCACGGAATGAAGAGAGAGATAGCACGCTTTGTGGCCAAGTGCCTGGTGTGTCAGCAAGTCAAGGCTGAGCATCAGAGATCTGCAGGACTGCTTCAACCACTACCTATACCAGAGTGGAAATGGGAGCATATTACTATAGACTTTGTTACGGTCTTTCCGAGGAGTCCTAGTGGTCGCAATATGTCATGACCCGCACCCAAAAAAAATCGAGCATGAGTCGTGGGTACGTCCAGCCTACGCCGCAGCATCGGCGGTAGAACGTTGTCTAGGTCAACTATCTAGATAATAATTTCACACAAAAATCGGCCATGACCTCTCCAAAAGGAGGGCAACCACACAATCAATATATAAACCTGTCAAGATCTCAACTCCAAACGGAGGAGCAATATCATAAAGATAATCTCAAGTACTCAACCACGAATCTAAGCACGATAAGATAACAAAGAGCACTAACAACTATGAAGTCTAACAACAACAACTAAAAACCACCACAACATCCATAATAATAATACAACAATATCTAAAATAATATACAAACAAGGTCTCAATCCAAAACCGGAGACAAATCCGGTGCCAAAGCTAATAAAAATAACAACAAGGTCCTAGTGATCCCGGCTACCAACCCGGAAATCACTCCTAAACTAGAGGGTCCATGTCTGCACCGTCGACAGGCTCAGGTCCATAAAATGTCGGACACCAATCCTCCGGATACTCTGAAAAATATGTCCAGTCAGGACTGGAGCAAGTACATCTCTAACAGCAGTTCCATTTAAATGATAAAAACTATAAAACAGTTATAGCAAGTAGCAAGATAAAGGAAATGAAATATGAGCAGGAAACATGCATATCACGGGTGCATAAAGGTAAAGGTACAAGAATATCAGAAACAAGATAGTAATGACTGCAAAATACCAGAAATCTATACTAAAAGTAAGTCCGTGCACATGAACGTGTAGTGAGTCCAGCATGAAAAATATGTAGTGAGTCAAGTCCAGAAACATGTAAGTGAGACCAACAAAAAATGCATGAGAGTCCAGACTATAAAGAATGAACTCGGTGTCTTTGAAATACTTGTTTCGACATGTAAACGGCTAGGGGTAAGTACGGCTCACCGCGCACTGGGTGCGCGGCTGCTATCATTCCAGATTAGACCAGAGGGAGTGATTCCTGATGATGCCAGATAGGAATGTTTACATGTCTACTCGAGTATTTCCCTGCCCCGACTAATACAAGTGGATCCAAGACCCGACACGTAAATCAAGATGAGTCCAGCCTGAACATGAGTGATGTCTGTAGGTGATGCCAGTAGTGATTCTAGAATAGAGGCCAGAAACATGAAATGTACGTGTCGCAAGTAAATGAATCCAGAAATACCAGTCAGTGTCCCGTATTGTGCCAGAATAATTAGATGATACTATACTAGAAGCTGAATCATAATAATCATCAGATAATAAAAACTATCAGAGAATGTACTCGCCTGACGCCCTGAGCAACTGGCGATCCGAACCGGTGTCGCAATGACCTATTACGAAAAGCAAGGTTAAGCAGGTTTCTAATAAGTTAAACAGATATAAAATAACTAAAAACAGGCTTCTAGGGTCGTTCTAGGTCAAACGGGTCAAACCGGTGAAATCTGGGTCAAAAAGTCAACTATGAGTCCAAAAAGTCAACTCTGGGTCAAAACTAGGTCAAAAGTTGACTTTGGCGGTCAACCGAGTCAACTACAGTCAAGTCTGGGTCAAACTAGGGTGCTCCTGAAATTCTAGGTCAAACCGAGCTCATTAAGCTAGAAAACTCACAAACTCGCCTCCTTGAGATACCGGGATACCCTCGGTATCCGATACCTCAACCTAGGCTACACACCCCGCCTAAACCCGCTAAAACCTATGCTAGCATGCGTAAATATATACACATAAGCATATAAAAATTACTCCAATACTATTTCTAGGCTATTGCTCAAAAACCCCGCTCGAAACCCAATACCTTGGTTATCTTAGGGTATTGAGATACCTCGGTATCTCAAGGTATTGAGATACCGCTCTAAACTCAACCCGACTACCCCTCTAGCTAACTAACTATGCATAAACATATATATCTAGCTATAATCTAGGCTAAAATATAGATATCTAATACATATAGGCATATACCTATATATCTACACCCAATACCTTACCTTACCTTACCTTACCCTCCTCATAAATATATAAATTTATCTATATCTTGATATCTAAACTATCTACCTAGCTATATGTAGATATCTATATATAAATCTATCTATCTCTCTCTCTAGATATCTATAGATATATATATATAGCTATAGGTATATATATATCTATACCTAGGTATTTACCTATCTAACTATATAACTATCTATATAGATATCCATCTATCTACCTATTTATATATCTATCTATTTAGCTAGCTATATAACTATATATCTATCTATCTTTCTATTACCTATCTATCTACCAATAATCTCTAATATCTATCTAACTATAGATCTAGTTATCAATCCATTTACCTATCTATCTATCAAACTATTTATCAATTCGTCTATCTATCCATCTACCGATTAATCTATCTATCTATATACGTATCTATTTATCTTTTTACCTATCTAGAGATATCCATCTATCTATCATATATCTATTTATCTATCTATGCATCTATCTAACTACTTAACTATTTACTTATCTATCTATCTACCAGTTATCTAGCTATGTGTCTATCTATCTAATCTATCCATAATCTATCTAACTATTCATCTATAGATATATGTATCTATATGTCTATATCTATCTCTTTCTCCCTCGCATTAAGCTACTGCTGCGGCTAGCTCTCAACCTGCTGCTGCTGATGCCCATGCTTGCTGCTGCTGCCTGTGCTGGAGCTGCTGCTACTGCTCTTGGCTGCTGCTGCTGCAGCTTTGCTGCTGCTGTAGGCAGCAGCAGCTGCTGCCCTTGCTGCTGGTGGCTGAACCCCCCTCCTACTCACAAACACACACACACACACTCCTATATATATATATACATATATATATATCACTCTCGATATATATATATATATATATGCATACATATATATCTATATATATATAACTAAATATCTATATATATTCACACTCATCTACACACTCTAACACACACACTAGCACACTCACACACTAATACACACACACACTCACAACACTATCAACACACACACACATAAATATATATACATAGCTACATATATATATACACTTAAATTACATATATATATATATATATATATATATATATATATATATATATATATATATATATATATATATATATATATATATATATACACACACTCTCAACTATATATATACATACACACACATAATATATATATATACATATACATATACATATACATACACACAAGAACACTTACACATATACATATATATATACACATAGACACATACATACACAAGCACATAGATATAAATACACACATATATACATAAATATATATACATAAACACACATACATATATATAAATATATATATATATATAGACACATATAAATATATATATATAAAGACACACACACTCAACCACAACACTCAAACCACACGCCCCACTCACGCCCAACGACCCCGACACTCACCAATACCCTAAAATATATAAAATATAACTCGAAAACTCTAGCACACACTCCCCGATACTAACCCAACGCGCGCACAAGCCCGAAACGAGGAACCCAAGTCGAAATGGCCGTTCGGTCATTTCGACGAACACGTGGTGCACGGCTCGGAAAACCTCCTGAAACGCACACCAAACGAACTCGGAATTGGCCCAAAATTTACCCACGTGCTTTAAACGATGCCTAG
Organism: Iris macrosiphon; assembly: GCA_036927795.1. Taxonomy (NCBI): domain Eukaryota; kingdom Viridiplantae; phylum Streptophyta; class Magnoliopsida; order Asparagales; family Iridaceae; genus Iris; species Iris macrosiphon. The sequence goes on from JAYESA010000368.1 coordinate 46,592, forward strand.
ATCCTAGAAAAAGTGCTCACGCGTCGATTCTAGGCCCGTGGTAGAAATGTGCACGCACTTAGAATCGACGACGACGAAAAGCCGCAATTTCGCCCGAAACGTCCGTTTCTCCGCGACGCGGCTTCCCGTGTCCGAACGGAGACACGTACTCACCCTCAAGACACCCGACAATGTCTACCTAGGTCCGTCTAACCTAGGGCATCACCCAAAATTGGGCCAAATTCGGATTCCACCCGAATTCGACACAAAACCTAATGTCAAAGTCTCTAAACTCAACCAAACTAGTTCCAACTTCCTCCTACGGGTAGGCCTAGGGTCTAGAAGGGTTCTACAACACTAATTACACTACACAAAAATAATTAGGAAGGGGAAAGTTAGGTTTTACCTCTTGGGAGTTGGAATCCCAAGGCCAAAGTCTCACAACCCCTAGAAATCACCTCCCTCAAGCTCCAAGCCACCAAATCTAGCTCCCACACTAGATCTAAGCTCCTCACACCTAGGTTAGAGAAAATGCAAGGTTAGGGCTAGCACAAATGAGAAGGAATGGAAGAAAGAAGGAAGAAAAATGAAAGAAAACTCACCTTGGGGAAGAAGGAAGAAGAAGTGGAGAAGAAGAAGTGGAGAAGAAGTAGTGGAATGAGAAGAGAGGGGAGAAGAGGGGCTGCTGTGCTGGTTCTCACGGGTGGAATGGGGTTGGGGGGGGGGGGACCGGCCAAACACTAATAAAGGGAATTACAAGTTCCAAATTCCCAAAACGCCCCTACTCACTTGGTTTTGGATTTCGGGTTCCAAAAGCACTCAAACTAGTTCCAAATCTCTCCAACTAACCTCCTAAAAATAAAATAATAAATCTAAGCCCTAAAATATTTCTCACAAGGGTGTGGGCTGGGTCGGACATGGGTCCACTAGGGTCTGATATGGGTCCAGGCTAGCCAAAATCCTAAAACAATCATTAAAAATATAATACAATCATTAATTAAATATAAATACAATTAATTAAAAATAATACACAATCAACCAAATTAAAATAAAAAAAAATACCCGGCTCTGGAAATGGGGTGGTGACACAATACAGTATGGGTAATTGTGGATAGACTCACCAAGTCTGCACACTTTTTACCCTTCAGAGTTGGACAATCGACGGAGGCCTTAGCAGATATGTACATGAGGGAGATTATGCGCCTACATGGGGTGCTAGTTAGCATCGTGTCTGACAGGGATACGAGGTTCACGTCTTACTTTTGGAGGAGTATGCAGGAGAGTCTTGGTACTCGCCTGAAGTTTAGCACATCGTATCACCCACAAACAGATGGCCAGTCAGAGCGCACCATTCAGACGCTAGAAGACATGTTGAGAGCGTGCAAGCTTGACTTCGGAGGATCATGGGAGGACCATTTGCATCTGGTCGAGTTTTTCTACAACAACAGCTATCAGGCGAGCATCCAGATGGCTCCCTATGAAGCGTTGTATGGAAGGAAATGTCGTTCTCCAGTATGCTGGAGTGATATAGGCGAGCGACAGATTCTCAGACGGAGTTGGTTATTCGTACAGTAGAAAAGGTGAAGAAGATCCAAGGGCACCTTCGAGCTGCACAAGACAGACAAAAATATTGGGCAAATGCACATCGTCGACCCTTAGAATTTCAGGTTGGAGATCACGTATTTCTAAATATCTCACCTACTCGAGGGACTATCAGATTCGAAGGCAGAGGGAAGCTGAGTCCGAGGTACATCGGACCATTCGACATATTAGAATGCGTTGGAGAGGTTGCTTACAGATTAGCCTTGCCACAGACCTTGGAAGGAGTTCATGACGTCTTCTATGTATCTCAGCTGAGGAGGTACATACCGGATCCGAGTCACATACTTGACCACTCAGAGATCACAGTTGGCCTGAGCTTATCATACCAAGAGGAGCCCGTCGAGATTCTGGACAGGAGTGAGAAAGTACTGCGAGGACAGACCATTCCCTTAGTTCACGTCGCGTGGAGACATCATGCACCAGGCGAGTTAACTTGGGAACGCGAGGAGGACATTAGACAACGTTATTCCCATCTTTTCGAAGGACTAGGTATATGTTAGCATTTTTCAGTCGAAACTTCTTACCATGCGTAGTTTTAATTTCGAGGACGAAATGCTCTAAGGAGGGTAGATTGTAAACCCCCTCGACCAATTCAAAATTTATTCGAATTAAATTGAGACGCTAGGATTTATTTGGCATTAATTAGGAGAAATTTGCGTCTTAAAATGTACCTCGCCTTTGCATCTCGTCTTAGCTATGCCGCAGTTCTTGAGAGAGAGCGCCTTACAATTATTTAATTTAATTTTAATTGAGGTCAACTTTACCTCAAACAATCCCGACCAAGTACACCTCGCACACTGCTACGTGGACCAGCCCCCAACAAGGAAGGACAGGCCCACACACAAGGCCAGCCTATAATCTCCATCACCAACTATAAATACAAACCCCCTCATGCAAAACCCTAATAAACTCACTATTCATCATCCCCTACCAAACCCTAGCCGACCTCCCCATCCAAATAGAGCTCCCCCCAACCGGCCGGACAACCCCCACCGTCCACAGCCCGCTCCCGACCACCTCACCCGACCGACCCCCTACAACCGCCCCATGCCGACTGCTCCACAGCCCGCTCTCGCACAACCCCCACCGTCCACAGCCCGCTCCTGCATACCCCATGCCGACTGCTCCCCAACTGGCCGTACACCCCACGCCGACTGCTCCCTAACCGGCCGCACACCCCGTCGACTGCTCCCCAACCGACTGCACTGCCCAGCCTAGAGTGCCCCCGATCGGTGCACTGCCCAACCCCGACTGCCCCGATCGGTGCACTGCCCAGCGTCGACTGCCCCGACCGGAGCACTGCCCCGATCCCGACTGCCCCATCACCGCTAGACAGATCCGTCGACGCTACCGAAGCCACCCTCGTCGAAGGGAACAGCCGACCAGCGAGCATACCCCCTCGCTCGGTCGATCAAGTACTCGTCTCTCTCGTGTCCTAGTATTTCCCTCCGTGTCGTCGTGTCAATATGGAAGTATATTAATAGCCTGCAAACCTAGTTAATAGTTTATGCATGGAAATAAGTTTTAATTTGATATTAATTAATAAATAATTATTCTAAACTAGCGGCCAGTTACCAAGGACAGGTAATTCGGTAGAAACCCCCGGATATAAATCCTAATATGTACAAACATGGGGAATAGAGACATGTCCGCATAGAACAGAAATCATGGATGACCGTAATTAGATAAATATTACCTCGAGACTCCTGTTAACCAAAGATAGAACACGTGTACACCCTAGCTAAGTGCGCACGTGACACTGTACTCGAGCAACAGTGAACTCGCGACAGTATTCAAGAATAGCGTATTAACCGTATATAGATAATGCGTAATACCTGATGTCTGTACTATTGTGTTATATTATTTATCTAGGATCTTTGGATCAGCCAGGAGACGCTACTGGAGCAGGCTTCTGGCATTCATCTCTTGAAGACTCAGGCAAGATACCTTACAATATTTTACTGTCTAATTTAAATTATGCAAATGTTGTATTGTATGCTTGTTGTTTTGCTTTATACAACTGTGCGCGTCCGAGATTATCTCGGGTGTATTCGACGGATATGTCGATGATTAGTATACATGGACTTAGTCGTTAGCAGACTCACCTCACTGGATGATACCCTGTTATCTTCCAAGGCCTGACACTTTTACAAGTAGTCATAGTGACAAATCTCATGTTGGGATACGAGTTCGTGTGATCGACTAGCTATCGCCGCGTGTGACGTGCATCACGGTTAGCAAGCAATCTAGGACTATCTCAGTATAGAGACTTGGCATTTAGATAAGGGATATGCGCGTCGACTATTTAACTGGTATATCTACATTGGGAGGGGAGGACGACTAGTAGGCATATGGGATACCCCACTCCTTTACACTGGCATCGTACTCGACGGAGTGATACGGACGTATATATATATTACTGATACCACGTTCTGTAGAGTGTTGGGCGTTACTTGATGACATTGCAGATACCATACTCTATAGAACGTTGGACGTTACTGTATTCCTGTGCCCGTGTTATAGGGGGCATGTGTGGCATATACTAGCCGGTTGCCACGATTGGTGAATTACGTCAGCATATGTCTAGCCTACACCTTCCCATATACTCACAGTTGTCCTCATATTGCATTCACTTAGATTGCTAGCACACCCTTTATTGCAGTTATCTTATTCAGTATTTATATATGGCATGTTTCTATGTATCTTGTTATGTCCCTCTGAGGACCTGATACCTTTCCAGATTTGGACAAGGCTTTCTACCCCACAGTATACGGTGCCGGACAGGAGACGAGATTTGCTACTGCTGAGGAGTTAGAGGTGCAGCCGTCAGAGTTCCCGTGAGCAGTTGGTAGGGCTTCATCCTAGATTGGGTGCATCATTATCTAGAACCGATGCCCTAGTCATTATCTTTTATATCTTATTTCAGTACTTTATTTCGTCATAGTAGTGGGTTTGTTCCCACCAGACTTTACTAGTTGTACTATGATATCTTGAGACTGGTATTTATTATCCAGCAGTTTATTTAGTACTTCTTGCTCTTTATTTTGTAGATGAGATTAGATTACCTGTTATTGACTGATATTGGACATGTTAGTATTATAGGACAGCGTAGCACTCTTCATGGATCCATTAAATTAGGATATCCTCGGAGACGTGTCAGCTGGCTATTGTCACGTGGCCTGGTTTCGTGTACTTTGGGACTGGGGCGTGACAATACGGGACATGAGCTGACATTGGAGAAGTACTAGCACCAGAGGACGAGGTGGTGCCAGATGATTTCTTCTGAGTATTTTGTTATATACTCAGTTATTTCTGTTTCTTGATACTCTATTTTCTGATTCTTGGATCACTGTACTAAACTTATTATCGGTTTGTTCCCCAAACACTTTTTATTGAGACTTATTGTTGGATTATATTTCTCTTGGATTAGTATGATATTTGAATTATGTTTACCTTCTGTGGATGAGATTAGAATTAGACTGTGACTTATATCGTAGTCCATTATATTTGTTTTACAGCTTAAGTACACTCTAACGGGTCCATTAAATTAAGTTTGCCTATTGGAGTGTGATGCTGGCCATTGTCACGTGGCTAGTCCCTCAGTATTTTGGGACTGGGGTATGACAGAAATTGTTCCTATCCATTGAACTGGCTTTTTGGGATCTCCAGTCAGACTCGGTTGGGTTGCCACTGCTGATGACTTTACTTTTGGGCTTAACCCCATCCCCCTCGATGATTCTAGGATCAAAGTCCTAGACAGATCCTTCGTCAAGTGGTCTGCAAGGTTCTTTTCTGACTTTATATAGTCAAGAACCACATATTTGCCCAATAGGCTCTTTATAGACTTGAAGCGCAGCTGCAGGTGCCTGTTCATCTTAGTATTCACAGAATCATGCTTTAGTAGTTCCATAACAGATTTATTATCACAGTTTATAGAAATTGCAGGAACAAGACTAATAGAAATAGGTATATGCATAATAAGGTTTCTTAGCCATTCGGCTTTGGTACATATAGTGTCCAAGGCTATCATTTCGGAGTTCATTATAGTCCTAGCTATGATAGTTTGTTTACATGAGCCCCAGGAGATTGCAGCTCCTTCTAGAGTGAAAACATATCCAGTAGTGAATTTTACATCATGTGAGTCAGTTACCCAGTTTGCATCTGAATAACCTTCTATGATATCATGGTGTCTAGTATAGTGCATCATATAATCTAGAGTACCCCTAAGATATCTAAATACTCTTTCTAATTATGTCTAATATAACTGATTTGGGTTACTAGTATATCTACTTAGTCTCCCAATAGCAAATGTAATATCAGGTCTGGTCCTATTTGATATATACATGAGATAACCTATCATTTGTGAATATCTGTGTTGTTCCATGGGAGAACCCTCATTCTTCTTGAGAACAACACTACTGTCATAAGGAGTAAGGGCAGGTTTCTTATCAAAATACTCAAATTTTTTTAGCATTTTTTCGATAGAGTATGCTAAGGATAGAGTATAACCCTCCTTATATTTGGACAGTTGCCTGCCTAGAATTAAGTTAGGCTTCACCTAGATCTTTCATATCAAACTGGCTGGATAAATAGTCATTGGTATTAATTATCAATTTTAGTGATGATCCAAGAATAAGGATGTCATCTACATACAAACATAAGATGACACAACTTTCATCTATAATTTTGGAGTATATACATTTATCATACTCATTTGGCACGAAACCATATTCTGATATGACTATGTCAAATTTATTGTGCCAATGTTTGGGAGCTTGCTTTAGGCCATAAAGAGATTTAACTAATCTGCAAACTTTCTATTCTTGGCCTTTAGCAATGAAACCTTCAGGTTGCTCCATGTAGATTTCTTCCTCTAGGTCCCCATTTAGAAATATTGTCTTTACATCCATTTGATAGATTAACATATTATGAATGGATGATATGGCTAGAAGGGTTCTGATAGAGGTGATCCTAGCTATAGGTGAGTAGGTATCAAAATAATCTAATCCCTTTTTCTGGATAAAATCTTTCGCTACTAATCTTGCCTTGTATTTTTCTATAGTACCATTGGCTCTAAGTTTCTTTTTGAATATTCACTTACAACCTATGGGTTTACTACCTAAAGGTAGGTCTGCTAGAAACTAAGTATTGTTCTCCATGATGGAGTTATACTCACTGTTAATGGCTTTTTTCCAAAAATGGGCATCGGGAGAAGATATTGCTTCTTCATAAGTTGAGGGATCACCCTCTATCAAAAAAGTGAAGAAACCTTCTCCTAAGTTCTTTTCAATTCTTTCTCTTTTACTCCTTCTAGGTTCTATATTTTGTTTGGATTGTGAACTAGATATTTGAACATGAGAGCTAGTGGACGGAGCAAGAGAGGAGTTGGAGGTAGAGGAAAGAATTCTATCTTTGAAAGGATATATATTCTCAAAGTAAACTGCATCTCTTGCTTCTATAATAGTATTTTTAGAGATTTTATTTACTTCTGAGTGAGTAACAAGAAATCTATTGGCATTGCTATCTAGGGCATATCCTATGAATACATCATCTACAGTCTTAGGTCCAATCTTTCTCTTTTTAGGTTCAGGAATTCCTACTTTAGCCAGACATCCCCAAACTTTGAGATATTGGATCCTAGGAGCTCTACATTTCCATAATTCATAGGGAGTCTTATCATTAGACTTACTAGGAATCCTATTAAGGATGTAAAAAGCAGATAATAATGCTTTTCCCTACAAATTATTGGGAGCACCTGAGCTGAGGAGCATGGCATTCACTATGTCTAACAGAGTACGATTCTTTCGTTCAGCAACTCCGTTGGACTATGGTAAATATAGAGTAGTACCTCATGGATTATTTCGTGTTCTTCATAGATTTTTTTTATATCATTTGATGTATACTCTCCGCCACGATCTGATCTAAGTATCTTAATCTTTCTCTCTAACTGGTTCTCAGCTTCAGATTTATAGATCTTAAATCTGTCTAGAACTTCATCTCTGGTTTTGAGAAGATATGTATAGCAATACTTTGAATGATCATCTATAAAGGTAATAAAGTATTTTATACCGCCTAGGGTCAAAATCCTATTTGAGTCACACACATCACTATGAACTAGCTCTAGAAGGTCAGAGTTTCTTTCTACAGATTTGAAAGGTAGCCTAGTGTGTTTAGCTTGAACACAGATCTCACACCTGTGTTTATCATCTATTGGAGTCTTAGGAACAAGTTCTAAGTTCATCATCCTTCTTAGGGAACCTAGATTCACATGACCTAATTTACTGTGCCACACATTTAAAGATTCTATATTGGAAACAACAAAAGAAGGATCTGAAATTGTATTCATGGTACTCAAAATAAAAATACCATCTCTTACAAATCATTTTCCAATAAAAGAGTCATTCTTAGAAAATACTACTTTATTTGCCTCCATAATAATCTTATACCCTGAAGCTACAAGAAGAGACACACTAACTAAATTTCTTTTAATAGACGGCACATGCAACACATTATGAAGAGTTTGGATTTTTTCTGATGTCATCTTTAGATCTATTCTTCCTTTTCCTATAATATGTGTCGCTGAGCCATCTCCTAGGGTTACTTCTCCTCTACCTGATTCCTGATAGTTTGAAAAATATGAGCGATCAAAGGAAACATGAACATTAGCTCCTGAATCCAACCACTAGTCGTCAGAATGGTAGAAAATATTGACTAAGGGTTGATAGCTTACAGACCTGAAGGAACTAGAAGAGCCGTTGAGAAGCATGTTTGCTTCTGGTTTGACTGGATGTTTCCCTTTGTAAGAAGTCTGGACAGCTTCCTTCTTCCTATGGAAACAGTTGGTGGCCATATGGTTTATTTTACCATACACAAAACAAAATCTCTTCTGATCCTGAGTCTGACCGAAGTTTCTTGGTTTATGGTGATGATGGTTTTAGTGTTGAGGCTGAAGGTTCTGCTTTTTCTTGAAGATGTTCCTTTTGGGTTTGTGATGATGATGAGGCTTGGGTTTGCCTTAGGATTCTACTAGGTTTACTTTAGCTTTAGACTCAGACTTAGGGTTAGACCTTAGCCTAATTTGCTCTTCTGTTCTAATTTTTTTTAGGACTTGAGCAAAGGTAAGGTCACCTTGAGTATGAATAAGGTCTTTTTTGACATCAGACCAAGAGGGAGGAAGTTTGTCTATTAATTAGGCTATTTTATACTCAGTAGAGAAGAAAGTGCCTTTGGCTTGAATATGCCTAAGGTATTATTGGAATTCATGTATTTAGTCATTCATAGGTTTATTATCTACCATAAAGTATTTGTTGGATGAGGAGAAATAAATCTTTCAATTCCAGCATCATCACAGCTATATTCATCTTTCAGGGCATCCCAAAGTTCTTTAGCACTTTTGTATTCAAAGAATATGTCATATAGTGATCCAGACAAAGTGCTTAGAATTCTATGGAAGCAATGGTAGTCTATTTCCTTAGGGGTCTTGGGTCTAGTGGGGCCAGAGGACTTGGATACATCTATGTCAGACTCAGTATCATCAGAGTCATTTGTGATTAGTGTGGATCCATCAATGGCTGAGATCAATCTTAAGGTAGTGAGCCAAAATTTTATTTGACTTTGCCATCTCTTAAATTAGGTCCAGTTGAACTTTGTAGGTTTAGCAGTAAAAGTCTCATCCTTGCCAGTCATGGTTGCTAATGAGAAAAGTGTAAACCCCCTGATTTTTTAGGAATTTTAAAATAGATTTTCACAATTTTCTGGATTTTTCTCGGATTTTTAAATAATTAAAACTAAGATATTTGTAATTAAATGATTTTTAAATATTGTTAATAAATATTAAAATATTATAAAAATAATATTTTCTGGTGTAAAATAAAAAATTAGACATAGGGTAATTTTCTGGAAATTTATTGGACCCCGGAAGCATTTTTAAAGTCCTAAAAACTAAGTTTAAAATAAACCAAAATTAACCCTAGGATTGAACCCGGTTCAAGTAAACCAAACCAGACCGGACCCGGTTCAACTGAACTGACCCAAACCCTGCGGGTCGGATCCGGGTCTGACCCGCCTACCCGCTGACCCGCCGACCCGTACCCGCATTCCTGTTTAGTGGATCGGGCCGGATCCGCCGCCCGACCCGACCCGACCCGGCTTCGGCCGCCCGAACCCCTTCTCCTTCCCCAGCCGCGTAACCGCCGCTGCCGCCTCCATGGCGGTTATGCTCCGACTCCTCCGCTCCAGCAACCGCCGGTGACCCCTCGCTCCGCCTCCCGCACCGGCCGCCTGTCCGTCTCCTTCTCCGCCTATAAAATCTGCCTCTCCCCGCCGTCGTAAACCCTACGCCTCGACCTCCTCCGCCCCAAGCTCCGCCGTCCCCTGTGCCAGCTCCGCCATGGCTCCCCGCCTTCCTCCTCTGCCCAGCTCTCCCCGCAGCCGCCTCTGCCTGTCTTTCCCGACGAGCTCCGCCCGACCTCGTCGAGCCCCGCAGCTTCGCCTGAGCCGTCTGCAGCAGCCACCCGAGAGCCGACGACCCCCACCCGCTCGAGATCAGCCGTCCGCAGAGAAGCCGCCAGCACCGCCACCTCCTCCCCCGGCGAGTCTTCGTCCACAGAACCCTAACCCTAACCGGACACAGCACAGTGACCCGGACACAGCACATTGTCGTGTCGCATCTCCTCGCGGACACGAAGAAACCCCGTTCTGCGTAGCCCCATTCAGGTAACCCATTCTCTCTCCTCGTTGTTCCATTTTCTGTTCTGTCAGTTGTGACACGTAGGCTGCGTAACCCTCTCGATGTCCGTGCAACCCGCTCTGTGTGTCGCGTCCTTTGGCGATCGCAAACCGCGATCCAAAATCAGGAAAATTAATACCCTATTTTCCCCCGAAACTGAGTACGCCCCGCCAAACGGGACGACTTGGTCACGTGCGATCTTCACCGAAAGGTGCGCGCCGTTGATATGGATGTGCGAGATTTCGCAGAAGTTGATTTGGATGTCCGTGCACACCGGAATCAACGCGTATCCGCCGACAACGCCCAGTATCGGCCTGTTCTGGATCTCGCTGTAACTTGGTGTACACACGTCGGATTGAGACGAAACTTACGGCATCGGACTAGTAGCAATACGCTGGTCCTGTGACCCAAGTTTGGTTCGATTCTGAGAATGTTGACAAAATCGCGTATCGTGGGCCCCGAGGCTCCACTTGACGGGCGATTTTGTGATCGGCTCATCGGAATCTACTTTTGGAAGTTCCGTTGGGTTCGTATCATCGTTTTGGACTTGTTGACACTAAGTTGGACGTATTTGGAGACTATTGTTCCTGACACGTTTTTTGGTGCAAAGTAGCCCACATGTGGACCCCGCTTTGACCAAAAACTGTTATTTTTGCCCCTGTGTCCAAATTGGACTCAAGGACAGGCGTTTCTAGCTATTTGATATTTTCTGAATCTGATGGTGATATTTATTTTAGCAACTGGAGCAGTACCTGCAATTCCCACTGAAGTCAGAGTTACAATTGGAGCCAAAATCCCAGGCAAGTGTACCTTGCCAACTTGCAGTTCTTGTTACATATTTTCTTGACTTATTTATATATGTTGTACATGCTTAATCTTGGACCGTGTGACTTTACTTAGCATCCGATTAATAGTCGGGTGCCAATACCGTACGCGGAGTTGTGTAACGTCACCTAGAGATGGATATTGTGACCCTTTGCATTCTCATACTTGTCTTATCAAGTACATCATAACCCATGACACTTGACACTATTCATGAGACAGAATCTTCCTGAGATATTCATGGTGATTCTGTATAGGATACAGGTTTCATGACATAGACATTATATACTTAGATCTTATTGTGACTTGCTGTATTAGTTTTGATCTTGCATGTCATAGACATGAGACGTGTGATTACATTGGGTGGGAAGAGACACACAGGCTACAGGCTGATTATATATATAAAACCCTTATTATTGTGAGGCTCAAGACTCTAAACCCGAGCTTGTCCCATTACGTGATATCACTGCTACCGGCTCCCCGACACAGAGCTTGTAGTGGTTTCAGCCTGAGTTTTAGTGATGCTCTCAACTTGCATATCACTTAGTTGGTTTTATAGTTTACCCTATTATTTTATTTATTGCTGCACTGTATTTATTTTGGCATGAGTTATTTTATACCTTGCTATGTCCCCTGAGGACCTGGATTCCGGATGATGTCCCCAGGTTTAGCGGAGGATTTCTATCCTGAGGTTTACGGGACAGTAGCAGAGGCAGGAGCAGGAGCTGATACAGGAGCTGTACCGATTCCCGAGGACGAGGTGATGGCTGAAGACTTTTTCTGAGTATCTGTGTTTCATACTCAGTATCTACTTTATTTCAGACATTTATGTTTTGGTCTATTGAACCATTGTATCAGATTTATATCGGGTTGTTCCCCGAAGTACTTTGTTGAGACTGGTTGTTGATTTTTTATTTCTTATTGCTGTTGATCATATTTATCTTCTATGGATGAGATTAGTTTGTAGCATATTTTAGTAAACCTTATTTTACAGCTTAACTATGCCCTGATGGATCCATTAAATTGGGTTTGTCCATCAGTGTGTGCTGCTGGCCATTGCCACGTGTCTAGTCCCACGATATTTTGGGACTGGGGCGTGACATAGTTTTTGTGGTGGCCCATGCAGGTCAACGACTAAATTGTTCGGTTTCAACTTAGGGACCGAGCAAGCCTGCAATAAGAATAGGATAAGTTTTTAGGATCTCATCCACTTGCTTGAAACGTTCTTGATATCTATATCGGACTCGAATTTATTTCTTGACTTGCATCCTGCCTTGATTCCTGTGCGCCTCTTATAGTTTATTTTGGTTGCAGAATTATGGATCCACAAGCCAGCGAAGAGACTCATTCAGGAACACCACAAGATGTTGTGGTAATCAACGAAGATGAAGTGATACTAGTGGATGAAGGTCAATCATCACAACAACGCAGTCAAGCAAGTCAGCATGCCTCGAGAATCCAGCAAGATAACGTTCCACCATCGATGCAGTTTGCTCCACCGATGCCTACCGTTCCACAAGGGCAGGTTATGGACGAACAAAAAATGTTTCGAATGTTCTACGCGATGATGCAAGCCCATCAGAAGGTTCATGAATAAGCTCAGCAAAACCAAGCGGAGAAGTTCATTGACAGATTTAGCTCTGAGCTACGAAAGTTAATCAGCTCCGTTGCAACTACCTTAGATGCGGACGTTCTTGCTGCAGCACGACCCATGGAGTGTATCACAAGGATAGAGTCCAGCCAGAAGCGGCCGTATGCATCAGCACCAGACCAAGCACAACAAGAAAGAGTTGTAAAGCGACCACAGATGAATCCACCACTTGCACTAGTCCTTCCTACTTGTCACTACTGTGGCAAGGTAGGCCATCTCGCTAAAGAATGCGACTCAAACTAGGACGATGTTTATCTTACGGATTCAAAAAGCATTCAGTAAGGGATTGTCCTAAACGTCGAGAGAAAGCAGTAATGATTCATCAACCAGCCACATCAGCACCAGTCGGAGCACCACAGGAAGAAATTGCAAAGAGTTCTCACCTGCACCAGCCACCGGAAGCATCTTCGCAGGTACTTCCTACCTGTAAATATTGTCGCAAGCGAGGCCACATTGAGAACGAGTGCAGACGTAAATTGGGATTATGCTTAATTTGTGCGTCTAACCAACACTTAGCCAAGATTGTCCTCAGCATCAAAAGAGAGCACTAATGTTAAACAGACAAGCATTACCAGTACCTGTAGAAGCATGAAAAATATGCTGCAGAGTTATACGCAGTATTTGAGTGCTGTGTGGCGTAAGACTTGACTTCAGAGCCATCGGCGTACAAAAGAGCTTCATCGCTAGTGTAGCGTAAAATATAAGCTCCAGAATAACCCGCGTAATGCAGTATCTCTAGGCTGCTTCGGCGTAAAAATATTGTTACATCGCCTTTATGGTGTAAAAATTACCTACTTTTTAATGCAGCATAGAAGTGTACGAGGAACGCTTCGTATTCCTCAAATGAACCTGTCAGATCATGCAGTGAACCTGACTCCTGACAAAGAGTACTGCACGACTATCTAGACGACGGCTGTAATGATGGTGCGACACAGAGACCCAAACCGTCGTTTAGTACCATTTCCCTGATACAAAGTGCCGTTACGCATACAAGGGAGTACGCTGCCTAGTTTTACACAGGCAGAGGTAAGCTTTTACGCTCAGCAAAAGATAAAACGAACTGCCACGTCAAAAGCTGCTCTTCGTACAGAGCTCGAGGCACGTCTCTGCATTTAATGCTCAGAATGGGGGCAGATCTCTGCATTTAATGCACGAGATTTGGTTATATTTCCAAAGACCGGGCGAGCCATAATTACGGCTAATACGTCCACGTCAGCATCTCTGCATGTTACGCCATCATGCTATTTTCAGCTATGGGAGCACGCTGTACGCTATCTCCTTGAAATACGCCAACCTGGCTATTTTTAACTATAGGAGTATGCCGTATGCTATCTCCTCGGAATATGCCAACTCAGGCTATATTTGCATTGGTGCGTGATAAGGCTATTTGGTCCAGAATACGCTCAAGACCTCAGTCAAGGAAGGAGGATCAGCTATCTTTTATGCTAGCCACCTATCCATGCATTGTCAGGCTTCTACGCCTACCTGGCTTCTACGCCAGTCTGACAATTATTTGGCTTTTACGCCATGGTGACAGTTATTGGCTTCTACGCCAACCTTTTCTACGTGAGGGGCAGTTACCTACGTGGCTCACATGTCGTGATCTTCGCAGCAGTTATACGCATTACCTCTTAATGGGATACGCGTCACATGCTTATTCAGAAGATCATTTATACGTGGGTGGCAGTTATTATAATCGCCGCGTAAAAAGTGTCATACTCTCCACTGTCCGGCTTCTACACCGACTGGACGGTTACTGTCACTAAAACTCTATAAATGGAGACCTTCGTCCACAGAGGTCGAAAGGTCAGAATTTTGGAAAGGATCGAGAATTTGGAGAATAGAAGTCAGAAAGTCGCGGAGCAGATAGAGAGTAGTGATCGACGATTTTGGCATCAAGCATCCACTCCTTCTTGCAATCCTAGAAGCTTTTCCGTCTTTTACAGCACTTCTTCATCATCGTGTGGTCCAATGGACAAAGTAATCGACCGCAGATCAGACTCCAATAGCAATATTTACCCAGATTAAAATTTGTACTTAATATCCTCATATAGGATTAATAGTACTTCTTATTTGTAAACCTAAGAAAGGGTTTTGTATAAACTTAGTTTTATTTCTTCCGTTTATTATCAAACACAAGATGGCGACTCTGCTGGGGATGTCTTTCTCATCTGACGAGAAAGCAATTGCTCAACATGATGAAGTATCAGTATGATCCATGAAGAAGACCTTGGTCGTCCAGTTCGACCAGTCTATGTCCAAGACAACAGGAAGATATGCTTCAAGCAGGGAGTAGCTCGCATCCCCTCTATGTCCAAGACAACAGGAAATTGCGTAAGGTATGGATGCCCCGGACATCCCCTACCATTCCTGCCGACTATGTGATTTTTCGACCAACGAGGTTGTAGCATCGCTCCCTCAGCGCCTTGCACGTAAAACTCAGTCTCCCGTCGCTGGCGGAATAGACAAAACTTTTGGTAATGCCTCAGTACCAATCCAGAAGTTGACTCCGCGCCTTGCGCGTAAAACTCAGTCTCCCATCGCTGGCGGAATAGACAAAACTTCTGGCAATGCTTCAGTGCTAACCCAGAAGTATACAACTCGCTCTGCGCGTAAAAACTTGTCGCCCGTCGCTGACGGGGCAGACATAGTTTCTGACAAAGCCTCAATGCCAAGTCAGAAATTTCCAACATGCTCCGCGAGTAAAAATGCATCTTTCCTCTGCGGAAAAGCAGATGGTTCCTGCAATCTTCGTAAGGGAAAACAGGTAGCGAAATTTTCAATTTCTCGGTCTTTACGCCAGCAAGAGAAGAATCTGCCCGCTATCCAAATTACGCGAGAAGCGGATGACCGATTGAGGACTTCCTCATTTTTACGCCAACCTGAGCAGAACTCCAAATTATGCCAGGTTAAGCCCCTTAGCGTAAAGAAGACTCTGTTGGTGGATAGATACGCTCCTCATGGGTCATGTGCTGCTCACATGGCTGAGCTGCGGTATTCCTATGGCGGAAAAAGACTTGGGATTCCCAATATCCGTATTCCAACTGATGTAAACAGAAAGAACAAGCCTTCTTCTTCTTCTTTTGTTAATCCTCCCGACTTGCGTGAATATCTGATTCAGAAGCACAAAGATAGGGAATCTTCCAACATGTCTATTATGCCCTCTAGGGAGCACTGTTGTAATAGTCATTATTGATGTTCTGAAGCAAAACGGTCGGTGTTCGACCGGTTGAACTATTCTGTGCCTTTACAGGAAGAAGAGCCTACATTTGCATCAGTGAATATGGCTTCACACGTTCCTAGAGGAAGGTCAAATTTAAGACGTCATCCCTCTAGAACTCCAAGCCAAAGGAGATTCAACAAACTCCTTGAGAACATTGAAGCTGGAGTGTTCCGAAACACCCGTTCGAGGTCACGACAACCAGCTTCGTATTCTTCTGATTCTGACACTTGGGGTCGCCAGTTTTCCGAATCAGACACTGAAAGTATAGAGTCACTCTCTACAGAGACCTATACTAGCCCTTCAATGACATCCAGAGAAGTGGGAGTCTATGCCATTGAAGACGAACGTGAAAAGGCTTCCTCATCAGGAAGTACTGAACAACGCATCGCTGTGCTGGAGACATCTCTGAAGGAGATACAATCCATGATAGAGAATATGCACCAGATAATGCTGACTCAACACACAGCTGCTATAGCTCAAGCATCGGTCCCTCCGACTCAGATACTTATGGTGGTGGACTTACCACCATCCAACGCGAATCAGGAGCCTGCTCTAGATCAGGAGTCAGCAGCCCCTCCACTTCCTAATTCGGAGAATGTATTGCCTTCTATTGGAGTCACAATACAACCGATCTCTCACCACTCCGCGGTTCCTCTACCGGCTGAAGATCCGATGCAAGCGGTGCGGGAATTGAAGGCCCAATTTAATGCCTTAAAACATAAGGATCAGCTAAAGAAATTGAAAATCAACCAGCCTTACCCAGCTATCTGGGATGAAGTCCCTTTCCCTCCTAAACACAAACCACAGACTATGGCTTTGTTTGAGGGAAAGACATCACCGAGCCAATACATAAACTACTTCAGTATGATGACGGTGTTGTTACAAGGGAATGACGCTCTTCTCACTCTAGTGTTCAAAGGCTGTCTCTCGGGAGTGGCTTATCAGTGGTACCATAGTCTTGCGGACAACTGTATTACTTCCTTTGAAGATTTTAAGACTTTGTTCTTCGCACGATTCTACGAAGGAGGGATGAACATGTCTATGTCCTCTCTCATCGAAGTAAAGCAGAAGAAAAAAGAGAATGTCCGCACTTTCATCGAACGTTTTCGTTAAGCCACTTTTCATCGAACGTTTTCGGCATTGGTGGACATTTGTAGGAAGAATCTTCTTCCAGTAATCTTGGTGTTCACAGGACCATATCAGTTCCATCATTGGCCCTCGTTCATCATCTCAGCGGTAGCCGCTGAAGACAACAGTCGGAAGGCGCGTGATAATGGAATTATGATATCTACCTCTGATAGAGGCAAGAAGTTATCCTCCAACAACGACCATCCTCGTGGTTCCAAAGGAAAAGAAGCTCTGGCGATCAACACGTCTAGGCAAAAGACTGCGAAGACCACACAGACGAAATCTGGGACTTCCAGGCCTATTGAAGTGTACTCGTTTGACGATGACGATATTCTGAGCATATTCGATTGTCTCGTCAAAAGCAGCAAGATTATCCTTCCCGAGGTGAAGCGACCTAATGAAGTCGGTAATACCAATAACCCCAAGTACTGCATTTTCTATAGGTACATACATCATCCCACAAAGGCATGTTATGTACTAAAGAGGAAAATCCAGGAGTTGATCGATGCTAAAGCCATCACTCTGCGCAACAGCGAAAAGACGGTCACAGCCAACATGATCTCTCTTCAATTTGGCAATCTGCCTCCTCAAGAAGTTTCGGATGGTGGTGTACCTATTTCCCGGACAACGATGAACATTGTTAATCTCCCTCCAGTCAGGGGTCAGAATCATGACCTGGTGCCCCTGACTACCCAGCACGGCGAGATTATGTGGGTTCATCCAGATCTGGTGTCAGAAATCGAGGAAGAGACTCAAGCTGCCAAGGCTAAGTCTAAGAAGAACTCGAAACGTAAACTATGTCATATGGTTGCGGTATCCTCGACATCAGAAGAAGAGGTTTTGGCTACTGGAACCCATTCAGGGAAAGCCTACCTCAAAGACTATGGAGGAAGTCAGGAAGATGCATCGGCGGACGCTTCAGCTGCCAAGCCTTCATAACCTGAATCCATCGTACCAGAGGCAGGTCCTTCGAGACCAACTCCTGCGGACAAAGGCAAACAGAAAGAAGTTCATTTCGACAAACCTTTAAAGAACATTCAAAACAAAGGTTTAGAGAAGCCGTATAACTTCGATATCCTGGTCCAACTGGCTAATACACTAGCCAGATTATCTATTTTTGAACTACTCAGGCTCTCTAAAGATACTCGTCAAGCCCCGAGTGAAGCATTAATGCAGGCGGATGCATACTTGACCCAACTCAAGTCCCCTGATGAAGAGCCTGTGGCATGTCCTCAATGCCATAGCGTGATGGAGGTGGTCTCGAATATCACTTTCACTCAAGATGACTTATTGTTGAAACACAACAAGCATGACAGACCCCTCTATTACACCGGATATGTCAGTTCCATGGAGGTTGACCGGATTCACATAGATCCGGGATCATCGATCAGCATCATTCCTCACAGTCTGCTCAGACCGCTGAGGATTCCTACCAGCGAATTGGTTTACACCACCACTACAATCGTGGGCTTCAACGCCAGGAAAAGTAAGCCGTTGGGGAAAATTCGCCTAAGGATCCAGATTGGCGACCTCAGATCAGTGGCTATATGCTATGTCATTGATTCAGAAGTATCCTACAATATTCTGTTGGGCAGACCGTGGATCCACGACCACAACATCGTTCCTTCGACTCTACATCAATGCTTTAAATATGTAGATACCCAAGGAACAGTACAAACAGAGTTCGCTGATCTTAACCCGTTCAAGGGAGTAGAATCCTACTACTCCGATGCCATATTGTACACCCAATACTACATGGAGGAGGTGTCAAGCAAGACAGAGGAGGAATCCCACCGGGAGCCAGAAGAACCCTCTGCCAAGCAACCTCTGTCAATCAAGGTGAAAGGGCGAACTACTCGTCCAAAAATCATAGAACCCCTGGCTCTCCACCTAAACAAAACCAAGTCAGGAAAAGGAGGTGATCCTCTAGTGATCACTTTGAACCAGAAGCCTCCACCTTTGGTCATCAACCTTCGGCGCAACAAGCAGCCGATGGATGTAAATACAACCAGGAACGTGGTTTCTGACGATAATAAATATCCTCTTTTCCAGTACATCGACGCTCAAATTCCGAATCAGGAATTCTCTCCCCATAACGATATAGAACCTATAGCACAAAGATTCTTGAAAGCTATAGATTTCTATCATCCGTATGTATGGGAAGTAGCGTCACCATCTAATATCATCATGACATATGGGCCACAAGAGGAGTCTATCTTTATTGTCCCGCCTACTCGCAACAGTCAGCGTCTAATAGTCTTCGGTCGCATGCGCAATAAGCCGACTATACAAGAAGATTCTCCCGATGATGATGCTGGGAAAATGCAGGTTCACGGATATAGCCCGCAAGCTTTGAAGATTATGCAAAGTATGGGTTATGACTTAAAGCTGGAACCAGGCCTCAATTATGGGAAAGACAGGCGAATGTCATTGCACGGTAATCCCTACTGTCAACGAACTCGTTTTGGGTTAGGGTATACCACCCCTCTTGCAACTTCTGAGTCAAATGAGGATATCTTTTCCTCTTCTCAAGATAGTTCGCCGTCCTCCTGCTCATCTGACGCTCTCGAACGAGCATTATCAGTAAATATGGAACTGGCAGATTTTCTCGAAGCAGACGAACAAAATCTGAACCATTTGAGAATGACTCTTGGGCTCAGCAAATGGATATACAATGGGAACTCTGGTTCGAGCAGAGAGAACCTCCCACTGAAGATAAAGTTATCCAAATCGACGTTGGGGATGAACTTTCGCCAAAGGCGATATTTATCAGTAATAATCTTTCCAAAGAAGAAAGGAAAGAAATAATCCAGCTGATAAGAGAATATATCGACGTCTTTGCATGGAATTATGAGGATATGCCAGGTCTTGATCCAAAAGTGGCTACTCATAAGCTCAACATATTGCCCAATTCGAAGCCTGTGAAGCAACATCAACGCCGGTTCTGCCCGGATATGATGGACGCCATTGAAGCCAAAATCAAAAAGTTGATAGCCTGCGGG
This sequence comes from Iris macrosiphon, assembly GCA_036927795.1. NCBI lineage: Eukaryota > Viridiplantae > Streptophyta > Magnoliopsida > Asparagales > Iridaceae > Iris > Iris macrosiphon. Next base: position 66,727 of record JAYESA010000368.1, read on the forward strand.
TTCATCCGTGAAGAGCAACATCCTGATTGGGTAGCCAACGTTGTCCCGGTCATGAAGAAAAATGGGAAAGTACGTGTCTGCATAGATTATCGAGATTTGAATGCAGCCTGCCCCAAGGATGACTTCCCTCTTCCCATCACAGACGTCATGATCGACAATACATGCGGTTTTGAACGCATGTCTTTCATGGACGGATTTTTAGGATACAACCAAATCAAAATGCATCCTGAAGACGAGAAGCATACTGCCTTCCGGACACCATTGGGGGTATATTGCTATACAGTCATGCCCTTCGGATTGAAGAATGTCGGGGCTACGTACCAACGAGCTATGAGTAACATATTTCATGAGCATTTACGCAAAATAGTGGAATGTTACATAGACGATATAGCTGTCAAAATCTGCCGTAAGGATAATCATATCCAAGACTTGAAGACAGTGTTTGAGTTGATGCGCCAACATCAACTCAAAATGAATCCTACAAAGTCCTTTCTAGGTGTATCCAGTGGCAAATTCCTGGGATTTGTCATTACCGCCAAAGGCATTCAAGTAGACCCTGATAAATTCAAGGCCATCTTAGAAATATGACCACCCCGCAATCTGAGAGAGCTCAGGGGATTTCAAGGTCGTATAGCTTATATCAAGAGATTCATTTCCAACCTTTCTGGGAGATGTCAACCATTTTCCCGCCTGATGAAGAAAGGAGTGTCATTCGTATAGGACGAAGCCTGTCAGCAAGCGTTTGACGATATCAAATGCTACCTCACTAATCCTCCAGTTTTGGTATCTTCCGTCATAGGAAGACCATTCTTGCTGTATGTTCGAGCAATGGATCATTCTCTGGGAGCTCTCTTCACACAGAAGAATGATGAGGATCATAAACAGGCTATCTACTATTTAAGCAGGATGATGGTCGGAGCTGAACACCGGTACAATCCAGTAGAAAAAGAATGTTTGGCCCTAATATTCGCCATTCAAAAAATGCGACACTATGTCACAGGCCAGACTATTCATATTATCTCCAGGATCAATCCTCTCCGGGTATTTATGAGCAAGCCAAGTGTTCTTAATTCCCGACTCGCAACTTGGGCGATGTTATTAACACCGTATGATATGGTGTATGTCCCTTAGAAGTCCATCAAAGGCCAAGCATTGGCTGATTTCCTAGCTGCTCATCCAATTCCGGAAATCTCCAAACTGTACGAGGACATTCCCGATGAAGTTGCAGAATGTAATTCCGTAATGGAAGGTGATACGTGGCAACTATTCTTCGATGGTGCCTCCAGGACAGGTCCCAGGGGAAATGTGGTGTCAGGAGTAGGAATTGTCCTGGTCACTCCTGATAAACTCGTCATCTATCGAGCATATTCTCTTAGCGAGCCTTGCTCCAATAATGTGGCAGAATATAACGCCCTACTAATCGGGCTCCAAGTCGCTAAAGAGTTGGACGTCGAATATCTGGAAGCATTTGGTGATTCTCTGCTGATCGTCAATCAAGTCAGAGGAATATATGAAGTCCGCAATCCAGACCTCATTCCTTATCATCGAGCAATGATCGAGATAGCCATGTCCTTCAAAGGGTTCTTCCTAGAGCATGTGCCTCGATCTCAGAATTTGGAAGCTGATGCCCTGGCCAGTCTAGCTGCAGATCTAGCTATTCCTATAAGGAGGCAGAATTCAGTGATCCTTTTCAACATAGATTTATTCTGTATGAAAAATAACTTCCATATAGAACGCAGCTACACTGTGAACACAGATCCTCCCAAGAGAGATTGGAGAAGTCCCTTTATAGATTTCGTGGTATACGGAATCTTACCAGAGGATCCTAAAGAAGCAGTATCGGTTAAAAGACGATCATTACGCTTCTACTTTGACGCTTCCTCACAGAGTCTATATCGTCGAACATACGATGGACTACTACTACGATGTCTCTCTGACGATGATGCGAAGCGGGTTATCCATGAAGCTCACGACGGTATATGTGGCGCACATCAATCCGGTCCTAAGCTACAAGATCGTATCAGAAGGATGGGCTATTACTGGCCTACTATGATCACAGATGCAATAAAATATGCAAGACAATGCAAATCTTGTCCGGTTCATGCAGATTTTATACATCAACCTTTCGAACACTTGTATCCTACAGTGGCATTCTGGCCTTTTGAAGCATTGGGTATGGATATCATTGGTCCTATTCACCCGTCTTCTTCCAGAGGTCATCGGTTCATATTGGTCATAACGGATTATTTCTCTAAATGGGCAGAAGCAGTCCCTCTTGCTGAGGTAAAGACATCTAACGTGATCAGCTTCATTAAGCATCATGTCATTTATCGCTTTGGGATTCCCCGAAGGATAATTCATGACAACGGGCCTCGGTTCATCAGCCAAGCGTTTCATCAATTTTGTGATAAAAATTGGATACAAAACGTGACCTCTATGGCATACAATCCTGCTGCTAATGGTTTGGCGAAAGCTTTCATGAAAACCATTATCAAACTCCTGAAGAAATTTGTCTCTTCGAATAAAAGAGATTGGAATGAGAAGCTAGGAGAATGTCTCTGGGCATACCGTACAACGGTACGAGCACCGACAAGTTGTACCCCATTCTCATTGGTCTACGGGAGTGAAGCAGTTCTCCCCATTGAGATCCAAATTCCGTCACTCAGAATAGCAGTGGCTAATGAGTTGACTCAAGAGAATAATGATCGACTACGGCTTCAAGAGCTAGAAGGATTAGATGAGAAACACCTTCAAGCCCAACAGCGCATCGCGTTCTACCAGGCACGCATTTCCAGAGCTTTAAATCAAAAAGTGAAGAAAAGAGTGTTCAAAGTTGGCGAGCTAGTTTTAGCCGTGAGAAGGCCAATGATCATTACTCACAAGAGTAAGGGTAAATTCTAGCCTAAATGGGAAGGCCCTTATGTGATCGAGACGACGTTCTCAAATGGCGCTTACAGATTAGCCAAGCCTAATGGAGACTTGTTAATGGCTCCTATCAATGGCAAATTCCTGAAGAGGTACTATGCTTAATCTCCTTTGCTCGACGGAGTATGGTAAAGATCTTATTCTGACAACACTATGTCCAAAGATCTAGTTGGATCATATTCTATCATGTCCATATAACCTCTGAATAGATATGTTTTAAACTAATTTGGAACATCAAAACCTATCACGTCCATATTACCTCTGATAGTGTTTGGAGTACAAATTCTAGTTGGATCATATTCTATCATGTCCATATAACCTCTGAATAGATATGTCCAGCAGAAGCTTACCAAAAGTATATCACGTCCATATTACCTCTGATATCACTTTTGCCCTAGCCTGTCATTTATATTAAAAAATGATAGGTCCACAATGTCAGAAAAAGTCTATTTATTTCCAGAAAGAGCAAATTACAGAGAAAAGTAAAAAGTACATCATTTGGGAGGAGCAGTTAAGTCGCGAATCTGTTGCGCCAGAGAGGCCATTCTCTCATCTCGGTAGTTCAAGACGTCAGCGCGAGCCCGCTCCAACCTTGCCGTCTCATTGTTCAAAGCAGATAGCTCAGACCGAGCATGTACTAAACCTGCGTGGACGACACCCATATGTGTCAGGTTCTGCTGAGCTGCTTCCACTCGGTCCTTCAACACATCGCGAGCTGTTGATAAAGAGTGAGCCTTCTCCTTGGCCTTAGCGAGGTCATCTTCCAATTTGCGGACCCTCGCTGCTTCTTTCTCATATTCGGCCTCACACTTAGCCAGCTGGGGAATGGCATACCCCAATATGGTACGCTCTTGATCCATCTCCTGCTGCTGGTCCTGGACAGATTTGTTCAGAGAGTCCATTTGCCCAGCAAGCTCTGCAGTTAAGGAGTCATACCTGGCTTGAACGAGACCATCAATGCTGCCTCGAGATAGTTGCAAATAATCATTAATGGGTTATTCTAAACCATTAATTATTTGCTCCAACGTATCAGCTCTCCCAGCATCGTTGAAGTCTCTGATCGGCGCTATCGCAAACTGGGAGGACCTTTTCAGAGCCTCGAAGCCTAGATTCTTTTCCAGCACCATTGATATCAGCGTTTTCAAGGTGGTGTAGAAAATACTAGTATACTGTTCAATCAGCATGGCAAAATCTGATTGGACGCTGGGAGTGGCTGCAATATCAGAGAATTCTCTTCCAGGAACGACCACAGAGGGTGTCGTCACAGTCGTCGCCTCAACAGATGGCGTGACAAAAGAAGAAGCGCCAACGACGGTCGAAGTGGCTGGCATACTCAAGGGAGGCATAGTCGTAATGACAGGCTCATCCTCCTTCCATGATATCGGAACTGTTTCGGGTGAGCCGGCACCCGAAAAAGTTTCCTCTTCAAAATCGGGCACCTTCGTGTCATCGGCAGTAGCTGCAACAAAGCCAAAAGTTACGTCGACGCTGCCCTCCCCGTAGATGTCTTCCCCTGAAAAGAAGACAAGAGAAAGTTAATATCAACATAATGTTAATTTTTCTAAAAGAGGCGTAAAGACGACATTTACCCATGGCCGATGGTATATATGTCGCGTCGGCAGCCAGTATAGCTAAATCATGTCTTAATGATGCTAAGTGAGCTATCATACCTGGAGAAGGGGGTGTGCCAACTGACACCGGCAGGTATTCTTCCAGGTCTTCACCGAGATCCACTCGAGGCTCATTGGGTAGAATCTCGCTGGGTATACTTACAGACACGACAGGGGTTTCTCCCGTTGCTGGTCTGGATAAAGATATCCTTATTTGACTTGGCCCCGAAGGCGATTTCGTACCACTACCTGAAGCGGTAGCAGCAACAGCCGCCCCGAGCAAAGATTCTCCGGTACTACCAGTCGAAATTGAGGAGGTTCCCTCTCTAATAGGCGAAGGACCTCTAATCAAAGGATCGTCCCCAACAGGGGAAATAGCAGGCTCACTCCTAGGAGCCTCATGACGGAAAATCCTGACAGGACCACCAACAGTCTTCTTCTTCTTGTGAGGGGAAGCTTCCTTCAGAACAGGAGCCCTTCGCTTACCAGGGATAACCAGAGGCCCTGCAGGCGAAGGTATTTCACCTCTCGGTACTGTCAGCAAAAACTCATCTGGAGCGACAGAGTCTTCTTCTTCGTCAGATGAAACTGATGGGATTTCCTCTCTTCCTGCGGATTTAGAAGATGGAATCCTAAAACTCCCACGCATATCAAAATTGCGATGGAAGGTATTAGTTGCCACATAAAATTGGGCATATGAATGGAGGATGCGCAACTCCATGGAGAGTGAAGTCGCGGGCACAGTATAGGTTGCTCCAGTACAACCCATTATGAAGTATCGCCATCCTCTCGCTCCATCAATAAGTCCACCTCTGGACCTTAAGCTGGTGATGGCATTGTCCACGTGCAACTGGTCATACCCAAACTGCCTGGCGAATCGACTAGGCAGATAGGGCTCCAAAAAGCAGTGGTCTTCACTTCTATACAACAAATGGGAAGGTCTAATACAGACCAACCAATAAAAAGCTTCAGGAGAAAGAACGGTCGTCCCTTGACCTTCATCCTGAAGTCTTGTCCCCTATTGATTGAGATGTACAGTGGAGACGGTGCAGAAGAGCTTCCAGCTGTGAGTAAAATTTAACGCTCGCCGACAGTCTAAAACTGTGATCACGTTTCATGTGGAATTCTTGTAATTCAACAAGAAATTATTCCCCGAACTACTGCCAGAGCCTGGAGACATCACTATGGGGTTATGGAGAATTAACCATCCCATCAAATACAGGAACGGTAATTCTACCCTGGGAAAGCTGTCACGCCGTGTTTCATCGGCAAGCAGCCCGTCAGTCATGGCCCTCAGGCCAGCTTGTATCCGGCATACCATGGCAGGGAGCAAGCCCAGTCTCGCCCTGAACACTAGACGCACTGCAGGCCACAAGGTGTTACGATGAATGCGATCCGAAGATGCAATGCCAGGTACTACCAATCGGCGTAGCCATATGGAGAGGAAGCCAGCCAGTTGAGCTTCCTTTGACAGAGGCCTGCGGCAATGTCTCATATAACTGTAGGCTTTAGTGCCTGCAGTATATTTCCCTATCCCTTCATCAAGAATCCGATCTGAAGCCCCGGCATCTTTAATAAGATCATCGACTAGTTGAGCATTAAGCACGCTCAGAAGGCTTAAAGGCTTATCCCTGCTATCCATGACTTTGTCGGGCTTAGCATTTCGGGCGTGATGAAAGAAGAGGTAGGATGCCCATTTGTTGGTATGAGCCAAATCAGAGGGCTCATTATAAAAGGTGGTGCACGCAAGGTAATGACTCATCAACTCCTGGTACACTGCCACCACCCGAGGGTTTGTATCCCCCAGCTCCCGGTTTGTGGGAACATACTCTTCATAAGGAGTATCCCCCATTGGCAGTCTTGAAATCTCTGCCATCTCGTGAAGGGCCAATCCCAACTCCCCCAGTGGAGTAGCGAAAGTCCCAGTGAGCGAAATATATCGCTCCATCAAAGCCAAAAACAGGTTGGGATTAAGAGGTAACCCAACACTGGTAGCCTCCACAGCTTTGTACAGACCAATGCTCTCCAGCTCCGTCTGAAAGTTCTTCAGGGCCCAGGCAGCTAAACGAACCCATCGAAGATTTGTAGGGGTAAGCCACCCATTGGTTCGAGGGTTAACCTTGGGGTATACTCCTCCATGCCCCATAAAGTCATTGCAAAAAGTCGGTAATTGGACTGGTTGGAGCAGTGAAGTATCTTCACTCGGGACACTGCCCGGATACAATCCCCTGAAAAGCATCACAGGTTCCGAAGGGCGGCTCACAAATGATCCTTGGTCGGACCCTTTCTGATAAAATATCTTTCCCGGCCGGCCGTGAAGATCAGGGGTCAGAGTCCACGACATTCTCCTCGGATGTGTAGCGTGGAAGAACGCCGAGATAGGGTAATCTCTCAGCATCTTGGGCAGGTACATGACCAAGCCCCCAGCAGGAAAAACCCAGTCTTCCTTCTTGGGCTTCGTCTGGGATTGTTTATCAATCATATCCCTGAACAAGAAGGCTGGTTTTATATACTTGTCCCCGTCTATATACGTCAGGGGCTCTCCGTTGATCATGCTCAACAGCATTCGCTCTCCTTGAGACGATATCAGGATTCCCCTTCCTTCAGGATACTGGGGTCCGGAAATAGGGAATGTCACATGGGACAAATCTTCCAGGTAATTGGAGTTCAGCATCCCAGCTGCAGAACCCATCACCTCAGCCAACGGAGATATCTGCAAGTCCACTACAAAATGCAAGAAAAATAAGTCAGGTTCTACACTAGACATTACAATCTTGCAGCTTACGCCAAAGATTAACAGTCTTTGCTTTTACGCCAAGACTGTAAAAACTTGAGTTTTTACGCGGGAACCTATTTTCTAGACGTAAAATTCAAGATTGGCAGTATACAGTCTGTGTTTTTACGCCAGACTGCCAAAATTTGAGTTGTTTCGCCTGAATTTTCATCCAGAGCATAACACTCAAAGTTTGTGGTATACGCCAAATTTTGACAGTCAAAGCTTTTACGCTAGACTGCGAAAATATGGAGTTTTTACGCTGACACATTAGGAATGTGAGCGTAAATGATAAAATATCTCTGTGCATCATCTTCCTCGAAGAGGCTCTCAGCCCAGAAGATGACCTAGCGCGTTCACGTGCAACATGTGCGAAGGATTTTCTTCGTTCTTTTTGTCCCAAAAGCTTTACCTATAACACTCGGCGCACAGCTTGATGGTGGGACACTTCGTTCAGAGCGAGGTTCACCCTGCCCGACGGGAGACGCTCTTTCTTGGGCAGAGGAGCGAGAAGAGGATGCCGCCTTCTTTCCTTTGGTGGTGGAAGATTGTTTCGGCGCCATTGCTAAAACTCGGTTTTCTTGAGAAAGAGACGAAGAGGAAAGGTTCTTGGAAAGCTAGGGTTTCTTGCACAAAGACAGGTGAAGAGTTTCTTCTCTGAAGGCCTTGGGGTATTTATAGAATTCAGATAGACTCCTCAAACCCCTAACCAAATCCGATATTTAATATTCGGTTATGATTGGGGAACACGTCAGCCTATCATTTAAAAAGAAGAAGACGGACAGTCAATCGATCCAGATTCTTCGCGCAGAACAAATCAATGATTTTACGCTCAAGAGGCTATAAATCTTCGATTTTACGCTCAGAGGCTACAAGTCTACGGTTTTACGCCCGGATGCTTTTACGCTCGGTAGCTTTTACGCTCGAGAGGCTACAAACCTACGACTTTACGTTCAGAGGCTACAAATCCATGATTTCACGCTTGGGAACTTTTACGCTCGAGAGGCTACAAGTCTACGATTTTTTTTTTCGCTCAGAAGCTATGAATCTACAGTTTCACGCCCGGATGTTTTTATGCTCAGCAGCTTTTACGCTCGAGAGGCTACAAACCTACGGTTCTATGCTCAGAAAATACAGATGCCACGGATCTATGACTCTCCGCATATCTGAAAATACGCAGGCCAGAGTATGCGTATATCTGAACAATTCTCAAGATGGCCAGTTACAAGGGTTCATGCAGAAGATGTTCCTTCTTTGCTACAAAATATTCCAAGTGCCCAGAATACATAGAGTTCAACATTGAAGATGACTTTTCTTCTTGGGTCGATTGGAAACTCATCTGAAATCCAATCAGAAACTTTTCTCTACAGTTCAAGATGGCAATTCAGTTTTGACAGCCATTTCTCGCCCTATTTCAAGGGATTTTTGAGAAATCATTCTTGAAGATAACGGTCTGAACAAGAATTCTTCTTATCAGAGAAGTAACAAGTTCAGAATTTTATGCAACCCCTCGTTCAAAACAGCAGGACAGTTCGAATATTCAACTTAAACGCTAAGTAGTTTTCTATGCGTCCTCAATTACGCGTAAAAGACGGGATGAGATCAGATACTCTTTTTATCAGAGTCGGCGTAAAGTTATTCAGATGTGTCAAAGCTGTACATTATTCAGACTTCATCACAGCAAATATGGCAAATAATCATCAAATGCGTAAAAGAAGATAATCTTATTAATCATGATTATATATGATGGAAATCCAGGCTACAAAGGATTTTTCATCTTCATGATTACATATGAGGGAAATCCCGTCTACAAAGGGTTTCTCATCCTCATTTAAAGATCTATGCCCAGAATCTGTTCTGTCAGGTTCTCATATTGGTGGAGATCTTTCGTCTTCTTCAGCAGTTAGTCGGCTTCCGCGGCCGATTAACAAGAAAATGATTAATGGCGGAAGGATACAGAATTGGGCTTATATAAATTATTCAAGAGCCCATCCTCCATACGCTTGACAGATTGAGTTGGGATTCTGACCCAACTCAATATTGGAAGACAAGGCTAGTTTGTCTGCCCTCGTCCACCGTCCTGATGGGAGAAAATACAGCTTGCAAGCTGTGCGGTCGAATGTGACCCTTCCTCTCTCCTGGACGAATCGCCATATGAAGTTGATGATTATCCCGAGCAAAGGAAGCTATGATATCCTTCCATGATCCATCGTTGCAGAGGACATTTGCTCGAAGATGACTTCTTTTTTGGCTCCTTACATGCTGGAAGAACATGATCTTCTTCTTCCTCAAGTCGACCCTACGAACTTCGGCAATCATCTCTGTGTGGTAAAGGAAATATGGGAAGAACAGGTTAACTCATCAGCCTTTTTATAGGCAAAAGAGAACACACCGAATCCCAACAAATCCCCAAAAATCCGCCAAGAAATCAACCTCGAGGAACGAGTCAAACTTGACCGTTTCATACTTCATTTAAAGTGTTTCAAATTACGAGGAATTTGAAAACTTTGAAGGGGATCTTGTAGAAGAATAAAAAATACGCTGTAGAGTTATACGCAGTATTTGAGTGCTGTGTGGCGTAAGACTTGACTTCAGAGCCATCGACGTACAAAAGAGCTTCATCGCTAGTACAGCGTAAAATATAAGCTTCAGAACAACCCGCGTAATGCAGTATCTCTAGGCTGCTTCGGCATAAAAAGGTTGTTACATCGCCTTTATGGCGTAAAAATCATATGCTTTTTAATGCAGCATAAAAGTGTACGAGGAACGCTTCGTATTTCTCAAATGAACCTGTCAGATCATGCAGTGAACCTGACTCCTGACAAAGAGTACTGCACGACTATCTAGACGACGGTTGTAATGATGGTGCGGCACAGAGACCCAAACCGTCATTTAGTACCATTTCCCTGATACAAAGTGCCTTTACGCATACAAGGGAGTACGCCTAGTTTTACACAGGAAGAGGTGAGCTTTTACGCTCAGCAGAAAACAAAACGAACTTCCACGTCAAAAGCTGCTCTTCGTACAGAGCTCGAGGCACGTCTCTGCATTTAATGCTCAGAATGGGGCAGATCTCTGCATTTAATGCACGAGATTTGGTTATATTTCCAAAGACCGGGCAAGCCATAATTACGGCTAATACGTCCACGTCATCATATCTGCATGTTACGCCATCAGGCTATTTTTAACTATGGGAGCACGTTGTACGCTATCTCCTTGAAATACGCTAACCTGGCTATTTTCAACTATATGAGTATGCCGTATGCTATCTCCTCAGAATACGCCAACTCAGGCTATATTTGTATTGGTGCGTGATAAGGCTATTTGGTCCAGAATACGCTCAAGACCTCAGTAAAGGAAGGAGGATCAGCTATATTTTACGCTAGCCACATATCCATGCAGCATCAGGCTTCTACGCCTACCTGGCTTCTATGCTAGTCTGACAATTATTTGGCTTTTATGCCATGGTGACAGTTATTGGCTTCTACGCCAACCTTTTCTACGCGAGGGGCAGTTACCTACGTGGCTCACATGCCATGATCTTCGCAGCAGCTATACGCATTACCTCTTAATGGGACACGCGTCACACACTTATTCAGAAGATCATTTATACATGGGTGGCAGTTATTATAACCGCCGCGTAAAAAGTGCCACACTCTCCACTGTCCGGCTTCTACGCCGACTGGACGGTTACTGTCACTAAAACTCTATAAATGGAGACCTTCGTCCACAGAGGTCGAAAGGTCAAAATTTTAGAAAGGATCGAGAATTTGGAGAATAGAAGTCAGAAAGTCGCGGAGCAGATAGAGAGTAGTGATCGACGATTTTGGCATCAAGCATCCACTCCTTCTTGCAATCCTAGAAGCTTTTCCGTCTTCTACAGCACTTCTTCATCATCGTGTGGTCCAAGGGACAAAGTTATCGACCGCAGATCAGACTCCTATAGCAATATTTACCCAGATTAAAATTTGTACTTAATATCCTCGTATAGGATTAATAGTACTTCTTGTTTGTAAACCTAAGAAAGGGTTTTATATAAACCTAGTTTTATTTCTTCCGTTTATTATCAAACAGTACCGAGGCCAGCTTATCCAGCATTGGGAGCACCGCAAATGGAAGTTGAAGGAGTCATACCACCAGCTTCAGGAGGATATCAGCCGAGGCCACCCTTGGCACCACAAGCAGCACTCTTCCAGCAGGCTCAACAGCAGCAGATGAATCGATCGCATGGACGTGAACAAGCTTCGGTGATGACCTTGGAGAACGTGCAGATTTATGGAGTAGCTAATGCGCGTAAGTTTTCGTAGTTATCTGTTTCTAGATTTGTTTTAGTTCGTGCCTGTTGGTTCGTGACCTTAGCCTTGACCTAGTAATTTTGAACTTGCTAATAATTGATAACCTAATATGTTTTTCTAAACTGTAGTCTTCTAGATCTCCTTCATATGGGAAATTGCAGAACTTTTATTGCTTAGGGAAATGATTTTCCCTATGTGTTATTCTTACACCATCAACCTTGATTCTCTTTGATCGTGATGTGCTTCGAACAATGTTTGCAACCGTGTAATCTCTATTGACCGGTTATTCTTTGATTGCGAGGAAGCAATCCTCTTAAGGGGGGTAGATTATAAATCCCCTGATTTTTCAAAAAAATTTAAAATGGATTTTCATAATTTTCCAAATTTTTCTCGGATTTTTAAATAATTAAAACTAAGGTATTTGTATTTAAATGATTTTTAAATGTTGTTAATTAATATTAAAATATTATGGAAATAATATTTTCTGGTGTAAAATGAAAAATTAGACATAGGGTAATTTTTCGGGAATTTATTGGACCCCGGAAGCATTTTTAAAGCCCTAAAAACTAAGTTTAAAATAAACCAAAATAAGCCCTATGATTGAACCTGGTTCAAGTAAACCAAACTAGACCGGACCCGGTTCAACTGAACCGACCCAAACCCTGCGGGTCAGATCCGGGTCTGACCCGCCTACCCGCTGACCCGCCGACCCGTACCTGCATTCCTGTTTAGTGGATCGGGTCGGATCCGCCGCCCGAACCCCTTCTCCTTCCCCAGCCGCGTAACCGCCCTGCCGCCGCTTCGCCTTCGCGGCGGTTATGCCCCGACTCCTCCGCTCCAGCAACCGCCGGTGACCCCTCGCTTCGCCTCCCGCACCGGCCGCCTGTCCGCCTCCTTCTCCGCCTATAAAATCCGCCTCTCCCCGCCGTCGTAAACCCTACGCCTCGACCTCCTCCGCCCCAAGCTCCGCCGTCCCCTGCGCCAGCTCCGCCATGGCTCCCCGCCTTCCTCCTCTACCCAGCTCTCCCCGCAACCACCTCTGCATGTCTTCCCCGACGAGCTCCGCCCGACCTCGTCGAGTCCCGCAGCTTCGCCTGAGCCGTCCGCAGCCGCCACCCGAGAGCCGACGACCCCCACCCGCTCGAGATCCACCGTCCGCCGAGAAGCTGCCAGCACCGCCACCTCCTCTCCTAGCGAGTCTCCGACCACAGAACCCTAACCCTAACCGTACACAGCACAGTGACCTGGACACAGCACATTGTCGTGTCGCATCTCCTCGCGGACACGAAGAAATCCCGTTCTGCGTAGTCCCGTTCAGGTAACCCGTTCTCTCTCCTCGTTGCTCTATTTTTTGTTTCGTCAGTTGTGACGCATAGGCTGCGTAACCCTCTCGATGCCCGTATAACCCGCTCGGTGTGTCGCGTTCTGTGACGATCGCAAACCGCGATCCAAAATTAGGAAAATTAACACCCTATTTTTCCCCGGAACTGAGTACGCCCCGCCAAACGGGATGACTTGGTCGCGTGCGGTCTTCACCGAAAGGTGTGCGCCATTGATACGGACGTGCGAGATTTTGCAGAAGTTGATTTGGATGTCCGTGCACACCGGAATCAACGTGTATCCGCCGATAACGCCCCGTATTGGCCTGTTCTGGATCTCGCTGTAACTTGGTGTACACATATCGGATCGAGACGAAACTTATGCCATCGGACTCGTAGCAATATGCTGGTCCTGTGACCCAAGTTTGGTTCAATTCTGAGAATGTTGACAAAATCGCGTATCGTGGGCCCCGTGGCTCAACTTGACGGGCGATTTTGTGATCGGCTCATAGGAATCCAATTTTGGAAGTTCCGTTGGGTTTGTATCATCGTTCTGGACTTGTTGACACTAAGTTGGACGTATTTGGAGACCATTGTTCCTGGAAAAAAAATTCGGTGCAAAGCGGCCCACATGTGGACCCCGCTTTGACCAGAAACTGTTATTTTTGTCCCTGTGTCCAAATTGGACTCAAGGACAGGCATTTCTAGCTATTTGATATATTCTGAATCTGATGGTGATGTTTATTTCAGCAACTGGAGCAGTACCTACAATTTCTACTGAAGTCAGAGTTACAATTGGAGCCAAAATTCCAGATAAGTGTACCTTGCCAACTTGCAGTTCTTGTTACATATTTCCTTGACTTATTTATATATGTTGTACATGCTTAACCTAGGATCGTGTGACTTTACTTAGCGTCCGATTAATAGTCGGGTGCCAACACCGTACGCAGAGTTGTGTAACGTCACCCAGAGATGGATATCGTGACCCTTTGCATTCTCGTACTTGTCTTATCAAGTACATCATAACCCAGGACACTTGACACTATTCATGAGACAGAATCTTCCTGAGATATTCATGGTGATTCTGTATAGGATACAGGTTTCATGAAATAGATATTATATACTTAGATCTTATTATGACTTGCTGCATTAGTTTTGATCTTGCGTGTCATGGACATGAGACGTGTGATTACATTGGGTGGGGAGAGACATACAGGCTACACGCTGATTATATATATAAAACCCTTATTATTGTGAGGCTCAAGACTCTAAACCTGAGCTTGGCCCATTACGTGATATCACTGCTACCGGTTCCCCGACACAGAGCTTATAGTGGTTTCAGCCTGAGTTTTAGTGATGCTCTCAACTTGCATATCACTTAGTTGGTTTTATAGTTTACCCTATTGTTTCATTTATTGTTGCACTGCATTTATTTTGGCATGAGTTATTTTGTACCTTGCTATGTCCCCTGAGGACCTGGATTTCGGATGATGCCCCCAGGTTTAGCGGAGGATTTCTATCCTGAGGTCTACGGGATAGTAGCAGAGGCAGGAGCAGGAGCAGGAGCTGATACAGGAGCTGTACCGATTCCCGAGTACAAGGTGATGGCTGAAGACTTTTCCTGAGTATCTGTGTTTCATACTCAGTATCTACTTTATTTCAGGCATTTATGTTTTGGTCTGTTGAACCATTGTACCAGATTTATATCGGGTTGTTCCCCGAAGTACTTTGTTGAGACTGGTTGTTGATTTTTATTTCTTATTGTTGTTGATCATATTTATCTTCTATGGATGAGATTAGTTTGTAGCATATTTTAGTAGACCTTATTTTACAGCTTATGTCATGCCCAAGTCCGAAAATACGTAGGACTAGGAATACGTAACACGCCAGCTGTATGTATACGAACTCCAATATATGGAAACCATATACACACGTACGCTGTACATGAATATCCAATCCACAGTGGTAATATACTTTCACAACAAGTCACACGCAAATCTATATCTCATCCACAGCACAAATAATAGATAAATGGAAATCAATAACTGAATATCAAATAAGCAGTCTCAAAGTATGATAGTCGGATGGAAACAAATCCACTGTAAATCGACTATAACAACTACTAAAGAGAGAAGAGAATAAACTCTAATATAAGAATAAATGTCTCGAAAAGAAATAGCAACTAGAATCTCTAAACAGCTGCAATGAATCACATATAATCAGAAGGTAAGATCGCCTCAGACTGATAGATAGCGTCAGGTCCAGGTCCATACTCCTGCGGGTACTCCTGCTCATCTATATCTGGAAAGGTACCAGGTCCTCAGAGGTACGTAACAAGATACATATAAGCATGCCAATAAAGTACTGAAATATAAATATCCATTGGGGTCGCCTAACCGTCTAAGTGAATACAGTTAAGAACACCTTTCCCCACAAGTGAGCTATCTGGCTGAAAACTGGGATTTGGCATAGTTCTCTTTTGGAGATCCAGGGGTCTCAAATGCACGTCGTCTTTTGAACGACGGAGGCCCGCCAATGTACATAATATAATATATATAGTGGTCATCACCACCCGTATCTCCAGCGGAGAATCCGGACGCACAGAAAAAATGTAAAGGAGCTCAAATGCGGTACTTGTTGTTCTCCCAACCCAATGCTCTAAGCATGTCATGTCCATGACACGATAAACCTCTAATAACTGCCAGGTCTACTAGCATGCAAAGTTTCTATTGACAGTTATCCCTATCCGTCGCACGACCTATACGTACCAGTGGCCAGCCGAGTACGCAAGTCCGTGTCCTACATGTGACTCACACTCGTGTAAGAATAGTGTCATGGCCAATGAAACATAAATGCCTCATGAAGATGGGGTAGTCTCATAAGTAGGTCCAATGCATCTACATAAATAAAAATATAGTACGACGACACCGTCGTTGCACCCAAGTTTCCTTGGACGCACAATTTATATAGCAGTTAAAATAAATGAACTAAAATAAACAGAAATAAATATGCATGCATCATATGGAATGTAAATATAGTACAATGGCAAGGTATACTTGCCTGGCAAGAAATCTGTAAAGTGTACGCGCCCAAATGTCAAGGACACAGAACCTGGAACTAAGGCCTCCGAACAAACGTCTCTGGATGCTGAAATAAACATCACCAACGTTTCCGGAATGAGCAAAATAGCTAAAAAGCACTTCCCTTTCGTCCAATTTGGACACAGGAGCAAAACGGTAATTTCGGGTAAAAGTGGGGTCCACGTATGGCCCACTTTGCACCGAAAAATGTGCCGAGGGTAACAATCTCTAAATGGGTCAAATTATAGGTCAAACAACTCTAAATGTCAATACGAACCCAACAATATGTCCAAATGTGGATTCCGATGGGCCGAACACAATTTTGTCCAAAAAGTCAACTATAGGGCCCGCCAATTGGCGACTTGGTCAACCGTCTCAAAATTGTGTGAAAATTGGGTCACAAGACCAGCGCGTTACCACGAGTCCAGTGGCGCAAGTTTCGTCGCAATCTGACGTGCGTGCAGAAAATGCGCGCGAATTCCACAAAAGTTACGACACGGGATGTGTCCGCGGATACGGGCTGATTCCGGCGCGCACACACGTCCGAATCAGTTTCCACGAATTTTTACGTGTCCGGTTATGCTGCGTGCACCGTTCGGTACACTTGGTACACGGCGGGGCAGTCCCGTTTGGCGGGACGCGCTCCGTTTCCCAACTTTTAGAAATCTAGAAAAAGTGGGTTCGCGAGTTTTTGTGACGAATTTAATTCTGTCCACAGCAGCTAATAATCTAGGGTTATTTAACAAAAATTAAACTAGGTCAAGTGGTCTACACATACCAAAAAGAATTATCGAATTCGGATCTCTGTGGTGGGAGATACGAACTCGGCAACATAGGTGGTAACCGCAGTTTTCTGCGATTCCAGAATTCGGTCTGCTTGCGCCAACTTGGACGCTGTTTTCGCCTAGGGTTTCGTGTTGTTCGAGGGCTGCTATCATACAGATATGGAAGAGGGTTAAGGGGTGAGCATACCAGTGAAGACAGAACGGCGTTTGGTTGAGCGAGTCGACGGAAAGCAACTCCGGAACGCAGGTACCTCGTGTGGGAATCTGCAGTGCACGGGGACATAGTCGTCGGGATTGGTTTGGACGGCCTGGCGGGATTCTCTGGCTGCGGTGACGGCTCTCTCTAGGTCTAAATGAGAAGAGGAGGGTCTGAAGATTTTAGGTTAGGATTTTATGAAAGATAAATATATATATATATATATATATATATATATATATATATATATATATATATATATATATATATATAGGGAGAGAGAGAGAATGGTTCGGTCGGCGGGTCCGCAAGGGCAAGGGGGCGGGTCTGTGGAATAGCAAGGGGGCGCTGTTTTGGGATTGCTAGTAAGTTTGCTAACTTGCTAAGTTGCACGTTGCTTTAAGTTTGCTAACGTGAATGGTTTATTAGCTAATAGTAATGGTATTATTATTAGTATTAGTTAATTATTATTTAATAATTCTTTTCTTTTCTTTTCTTCTTCTTAAATATATATACATATATATATTTGTATATATATATATATATATATATATATATATATATATATATATATATATATATATATATATATATATACTCATAAGAAAATTTATAGATTAGAATAATGCACACCGTTAGGCTAGCAACTGCTCAAGGAGTCTCCTACATGAAATAAAATCCAAAAAATTCCTGATGGTCCCATAAATCCTCTAAGTGCCCGAACACCTAAAATAAAATTATTAAAAATCTATTTCTCCTATTTAGCCACTAATTACTATAATTAAATTAATAATTAATAAATAAAAAGGGGTATATACGATTTTTAGGAAGGGAGTTTTACATTCTACCCAACTTATAAAAAATTTGTCCTCGAAATTAAAATTAAGCCACGATATAATGCAAGGATGGTATAAGATATAAATTAACAATATAAATTCATACCTTGGTCTGCAAATAGGTTCGGAAAATGCTTGCGCATGTCGTCCTCGCGCTCCCAAGTTGATTCTCCTGGCGCGCCATGCCTCCATGCTATACGAACCAAGGGAATAGACTGGTTCCTCAACACTTTCTCTCGAAGATCAAGGATTCCCACGGGTTGCTCTTGGTAAGACAAGCTCGGCCCAATGGTGATCTCTGAATGGTCGAGAACATGACTGCTGTCTGCCACATATCGCCTGAGCTGCGACACATGGAATACGTCATGTACTCCCTCCAGTAAAGGTGGTAGCGCAAGTCGATATGCCACCTCTCCAACTCTCTCGAGCACATCAAATGGTCCAATATACCTTGGACTCAACTTGCCGCGCCCTCCGAATCGGATGGTGCCTCTGGTCGGTGATATCCTCAAGAAGACATGATCGCCCTCTTTGAACTCCAAGGGACGACGATGAATGTCTGCCCACTGCTTCTGCCTGTCTTGCGCTGCTCGCAAGTGTCCCTGAATCTTCTTGACTGTCTCTACGGTGTTGACCATCAACTCGGGTCCCAGAATCTGACGTTCTCCTACGTCACTCCAACACACAGGAGACCTACATTTTCTTCCATACAATGCTTCAAACGAAGCCATTTGAATACTCGCTTGATAGCTATTGTTGTAAGAAAACTCCACAAGATGTAGGTGGTCCTTCCATGATCCTCCGAAGTCTAACATGCAAGCCCTCAACATATCCTCCAAGGTCTGAATAGTATGCTCCGACTGCCCATCTGTCTGCGGGTGGTAAGATGTACTGAATTTCAGACGAGTTCCAAGACTCTCTTGCATGCTCCTCCAAAAGTGCGATGTAAAGCGTGAATCTCTGTCTGATACAATACTGACTGGTATGCCGTACAATCTCACAATCTGCCTCATATATAAGTCAACTAAAGCTTCTGTAGACTGACCCACTCTAAAAGGTATAAAATAGGCTGACTTGGTGAGTCGGTCCACTATTACCCACACTGCATTTCTCCCACTTGGACTCTTGAGAAAACCCGTGACGAAGTCCATAGTGATGTGCTCCTACTTCCACTCTGGAATCGGAAGTGGTTGCAATAATCCTGCTGTCCTCTGGTGCTCCGCCTTCACTTGTGGACATACCAGACATTTAGCTACAAAGCGAGCTATCTCTCTCTTCATTCTATGCCACCAAAAGTGCTGTCGTAAGTTGCGATACATCTTGGTGCCTCCAGGATGAATAGAATAAATCGAACTATGAGCCTCTGTCATCAGCTCCTGTCGAATCTCTCCATTTGGAACATAAAGACGATCACCACATCGTAATGTCCCATCCTCATGAATGCGCAATCATGTCTGCTCTCCGGCCTCTGTCCTTTCCTTCAGTCTCCGGAATCTGGCGTCTGTAGGAAAAGCTGTCTTAATCCTTTCTACCAATGATGATTGTACTTGCAAGTTGGCTAGTATCCCATCTGCTCTGGGTAATATCACTTCAATGCCAAGCTCTTGCAAGTCCTCCAATAGTTCCCTCTGTGCTGTCAAGAAGTAAGCTGCTGGCTTCCGGCTTAACGCGTCTGCTACAACGTTAGCCTTGCCTGAATGATAATGTAGCTCTATCTCGAAATCTTTCATCAACTCGAGCCATCGACGTTGCCTCATATTTAACTCCTTCTGCGTGAATACGTACTTGAGGCTTTTGTGGTCTGTATAGATTTCCACTCGTTCCCCATATAAGTAATGTCTCCATAGCTTCAGAGCAAATACAACGGCTGCAAGTTCCAAGTCATGAGTTGGATAATTCTTCTCATGCACTCGTAACTGCCTAGATGCATATGCAATCACCTTGCCATGCTGCATCAATACGCATCCCAAGCCTTTCCCTGATGCGTCACTGTAGATCACATAACTTCTTGATCCTGACGGAATAGTCAATACTGGTGCTGTAGTCAGTCGCTTCTTCAACTCTTCAAAGGCGGCTTGACACTCGTCGGTCCATATAAATTCTTGATCCTTACAAGTCAAGCGAGTCATAGGTGCCGCTATCCTTGAGAAGTTTTCCACGAACCGTCGGTAATATCCCGCAAGTCCAAGGAAACTCCTCACCTTTGCTGCTAATTTAGGAACATGCCATGTCTCAACTGCTGAGATCTTCTCTGGATCAACAGAGATACCATCTCCTGTAATAACATATCCAAGAAATGAAACTCTGTCCAAGAAAAACTCACATTTGCTGAGCTTTGCATATAACTGCTCTCTCCTCAAAGTCTCTAAAACAATCCGCAGATGCTCCGCTCCTCGTGCTCCTCGTGGCTCTTTGAATAGACAAGTATATCATCTATGAAGACGACCACGAACTGGTCCAAGTACTGGTGGAAGGCTCGATTCATCAAGTCCATGAAGATCGCTGGAGCATTGGTCAATCCAAATGGCATGACCAAAAACTCGTAGTGTCCATATCTTGTTCTGAATGCGGTCTTCGGAATGTCCTGCTTCCGTACCTTCACCTGGTGATATTCCGATCTCAAATCTATCTTCGAGAATACCTTAGCCCCACTGAGTTTATCAAATAAGTCATCAATGCGTGACAATGGATATTTGTTCTTCACTGTCACTGCATTCAAGGCTCTGTAGTCAATGCACATCCGCACTGACCCATCCTTCTTTGGTACAAATAACACTGGTGCTCCCCAGGGTGATGCACTCGGTCAGATGAAACCTTTCTCTTCTAGCTCTTTTAACTGTGCCTTCAGCTCGTCCATCTCCTTCTTCGCTAGTCTGTAAACATGAGATGTTATAGGTGCTGCTCCGGGTGCCAGTTTAATTGAAAACTCTACGTCTCTGTCTGGGGGTAGTCCTGGCAAATCCTCTGGAAAGACGTCTAGAAATTCTGAAATAATGGGATGATAGACAACATTGTCCATTGCGAGCTGCATACCATCAAGGATTTCTGTGGATCCTCGGGCAAACTCAAGTTCAGGCTGGCCTGGTACCTTAAAAAGAATGCTTCCTCCAAAGCAATCGAAGAAAGTGTGGTGCTTGCTTAGCCAGTCCATTCCAAGAACAATATCAAAAGATGGCATAGGAAGGACTAAGACTTGGGCATTCATCTCTCTGCCACGTATCACTATAGGACCCGATCTACAAACTCGACTAACTGGTACAACTCCTCCTCCGGTTAGAATTCTAACACAACTAGATAATGGTGTAGAAGCAATGTTGTGTTTGGCAATAAAACTAGATGATATGAATGAGTGGGTGGCTCCCGTATCAAATAATGTCACAGCAGGAAAAGTAAAAGCAAGGATAATACCTGCTATGACATCCACCTCATGATCCATGTCATCTACCTCCAATGCAAAAGCTCGTCCGTTCCTCTGCGGTTGTCCATGTCCGGCCCTCATATACTGCTCCTCCTGGGTGGGTAGTGGTGGTCCTCTCTGAAATCCTCCTACTGCCGGGGGTCGAGGTGCTCCCGGTCCAGTCATCTGCTGAGCTGGCTTTGGTGCTGGAAGCGCTAATCTCTGAACTGGCGGTGGAAGTGTGTGCTGCATATGGCAGTCTTTCGCCAGGTGCTGTCCAGAGCCACATCTCCTACACTGACCCAAGCGGGTCCGACAATCCCTCGAAACATGTCCGATCCTCCTACAATAATTACATTGGGGTTTCTCCGGAATCTGGTACGGTCCGGCTCTGTGTTGCTGATGCTGCTGTGCCAAGGGACGTCTGATAGGTCCTCCCTGTTGTGTCCTGGCTAGTCCCTGTTGTATCCTTGCTGATCCTTGTTGTGTCCTCAGCTGACCTCCCTTTCCTCTGCTGATATTTTCTTGCAATCTGGCCTCTGTCAGTAGTTCTGCATAAGAGACTCGGGACTGCGAGCTTGTATAATGTTGTAGCTCCTGGGTCAGTCCTCGATGAAACCTCTTAGCCTTAGCCAAGTCATTTGGTATCAAAGCAGCGCCATATTTGCTGAGTCGACTAAACTCGGCATCATACTCGTCCACTGTTCGGTTCCCCTGCTCCAAGTGAAGAAACTGATCATACAAGGTGTCCCTGACAGTGTCCGGGAAGTACTTTCCCTCAAAGCACTCCAAGAACTGCTCCCAAGTCTGGTAAGTACCCAACTAGCGCTCCATGGATTCCCACCAGTGATGAGCATTACCCTCTAGAAGCGTCCGTACACCCGTCATCCATAGGTCCGTAGGTAACTGTGATGCCTCCAGTAGCTTCTGCGTGTGAGTGATCCAATTGGTAGTCTCCTCCGGGCTCTCAGTGCCCTTGTACTCCCTTGGACCCATCTGAATAAAATCCTTTACTGATCCAACCCTAGCTCGATGTACTGGAGCTAGTGCTTGGGCTGGTACAGTAGCCTGTTCAGCCATCCTCTCCAGTGCTGCCAAAAATTCTTGCCTCTGCTCGGCTGCCTGCTGCCTCTGTTTCTGTATCATCATCTGAAAGAATTGGAACATCTGCGCTTGGCCATCTTGCGGTACTGGGAAAGCTGGAAGGTTCCCAATAGGTGAAGCGGGAAGATCAGATGGAACTGGAGTGTGAGTCTGTCCATCTAGCCCCGGAAGCCTAGGAATCGTTGGGGTCCCTCCTTGAGTCTGACCATTGACTCCAGAAGTTGTGTCACCATCGGTGGCAGTACATCTATTTTGCAAATCCATCTCTCTGCAGGTGATGTACGAAACGATTAGAAAAGTACAGGAATCAAACAGGATGCAAGTATTAAATAGGAAGGATGAGTTTCAGTCAAGCGTGGATGAGATCCTTATACTCTATTCCTATATGCAGGCTTGTTCGGTACAGTTACGTAACCGAGACAATATATTCTCGACCTGCATGGGCCACCACTAAAAACATGTCATGTCCCAGTCCCAAAATACGTAGGACTAGGAATACGTAACACGACAGCCGTATGTATACGAACTCCAATATATGGAAACCATATACACACGTACGCTGTACATGAATATCCAATCCACAGTGGTAATATACTGTCACAACAAGTCACATGCAAATCTATATCTCATCCACAGCACAAATAATAGATAAATGGAAATCAATAACTGAATATCAAATAAGCAGTCTCAAAGTATGATAGTCGGATGGAAATAAATCCACTGCAAATCGACTAAAACAACTACTAAAGAGAGAAGAGAATAAACTCTAATATAAGAATAAATGTCTCGAAAAGAAATAGCAACTAGAATCTCTAAACAGCTGCAATGAATCACATATAATCAGAAGGTAAGATCACCTCAGACTGATATATAGCGTCAGGTCCAGGTCCATACTCCTGCGGGTACTCCTGCTCATCTATATCTGGAAAGGTACCAGGTCCTCAGAGGGATGTAACAAGATACATATAAACATGCCAATAAAGTACTGAAATATAAACATCCATTGGGGTCGCCTAACCGTCTAAGTGAATGCAGTTAAGAACACCTTTCCCCACAAGTGAGCTATCTGGCTGAAAACTAGGATTTGGCATAGTTCTCTTTTGGAGATCCAGGGACCTCAAAGGCACGTCGTCTTTTGAATGGCGGAGGCCCGCCAATGTATATAATATAATATATATAGTGGTCATCACCACCCGTATCTCTAGCGGAGAATCCGGGCGGACAGAAAAAGTACAAAGGAGCTCAAATACGGTACTTGTTGTTCTCCCCACCCAATACTCTAAGCATGTCATGTCCATGACACGATAAACCTCTAATAACTGCCAGGTCTACTAGCATGCAAAGTTTCTATTGGCAGTTATCCCTATCCGTCGCACGACCTATACGTACCAGTGGCCAACCGAGTACGCAAGTCCGTGTCCTACATGTGACTCACACTCGTGTAAGAATAGTGTCATGGCCAATGAAACATAAATGCCTCATGAAGATGGGGTAGTCTCATAAAGTAGGTCCAATGCATCTACATAAATAAAAACATAGTACGACGACACCGTCGTTGCACCCAAGTTTCCTTGGACGCACAATTTATATAGCAGTTAAAATAAATGAACTAAAATAAACAGAAATAAACATGCATGCATCATATGGAATATAAATACAGTACAATGGCAAGGTATACTTGCCTGGCAAGAAATCTGTAAAGTGTACGCGCCCAAATATCAAGGACACGGAACCTGGAACTAAGGCCTCCGAACAAACGTCTCCGGATGCTGAAATAAACATCACCAACGTTTTCGGAATGATCAAAATAGCTAAAAAGTACTTCCCTTTCGTCCAATTTGGACACAGGGGCAAAACGATAATTTCGGATAAAAGTAGGGTCCACGTGTGGCCCACTTTGCACCGAAAAGCGTGCCGAGGGTAACAGTCTCTAAATGGGTCAAATTATAGGTCAAACAACTCTAAATGTCAATACGAACCCAACGGTATGTCCAAATGTGGATTCCGATGGGCCGAACACAATTTTGTCCAAAAAGTCAACTGTGGGGTCCGCCAATTGGCGACTTGGTCAACCGTCTCAGAATTGCGTAAAAATTGGGTCACAGGACCAGCGCGTTACCACGAGTCCAGTGGCGTAAGTTTCGTCGCAATCTGACGTGCGTGCAGAAAATGCGCGCGACTTCCACAAAAGTTACGACACGGGATGTGTCCGCGGATACGGGCTGATTCCGGCACGCACACACGTCCGAATCAGTTTCCACGAATTTTTACGTGTCCGGTTATGCTGCGTGCACCGTTCGGTACACTTGGTACACGGCGGGGCGGTCCCGTTTGGCGGGACACGCTCCGTTTCCCAATTTTTGAAAATTTGGAAAAAGTGAGTTCGCGGGATTTTGTGACGAATTTAATTCTGTCCACAGCAGCTAATAATCTAGGGTTATTTAATAGAAATTAAACTAGGTCAAGTGGTCTACACATACCAAAAAGAATCATCGAATTCGGATCTCTGTGGTGGGAGATACGAACTCGGCAACATGGGTGGTCACCGCAGTTTTCTGCGATCCCAGAATTTGGTCTGCTTGCTCCAACTTGGGCGCTGTTTTCGCCTAGGGTTTCGTGTTGTTCGAGGTCTGCTATCATACAGATATGGAAGAGGGTTAAGGGATGAGCATACCGGTGAAGACGGAACGACGTTTGGTTGAGCGAGTCGACGGAAAGCAACTCCGGAACGCAGGTACCTCGTGTGGGAATCTGCAGTGCGCGGGGTCGCAGTCGTCGGGATTGGTTTGGACGGCCTAGCGGGGTTCTCTGGCTGCGGTGACGGCTCTCTCTAGGTCTAGATGAGAAGATGAGGGTCTGGAGATTTTAGGTTAGGGTTTTATGATATATATATATATATATATATATATATATATATATATATATATATATATATATATATATATATATATATATAATAGGGAGAGAGAGAGAATGGTTCGGTCGGCGGGTCCGCAAGGGCAAGGGGGCGGGTCTGTGGAATAGCAAGGGGGCGTTGCTTTGGGATTGCTAGTAAGTTTGCTAACTTGCTAAGTTGCAAGTTGCTTTAAGTTTGCTAACGTGAATGGTTTATTAGCTAATAGTAATGGTATTATTATTAGTATTAGTTAATTATTATTTAATAATTCTTTTCTTTTCTTTTCTTTTCTTCTTCTTAAATATATATATATACATATATATATTTGTATATATATATATATATATATATATATATATATATATATATATATATATATACTCATAAGAAAATTTATAGATTAGAATAATGCACAGCGTTAGGCTAGCAACTGCTCAAGGGGTCTCCTACATGAAATAAATTCCGAAAAATTTCTGATTGTCCCATAAATCCTCTAAGTGCCCGAACACCTAAAATAAAAATTATTAAAAATTTATTTCTCCTATTTAGCCACTAACTACTATAATTAAATTAATAATTAATAAATAAAAAGGGGTATATACGATTTTTAGGAAGGGGGTTTTACAGCTTAAATATGTCCTGATGGATCCATTAAATTGGGTTTGTCCATCAGTGTGTGCTGCTGGCCATTGCCACGTGTCTAGTCCCACGATATTTTTGGACTGGGACGTGACAAAAAGTCTGAAACTGAAAGATACGTAATTACTCAATAACAATATCCAATGATTTAGAATAATAGTTCAAGTAATTTTGCTAATCAATCTTAAAATCTTTAGTCTATCAAGTGTAGATTAACTTGGGTTAGCTGTTGGGGGCGGTTTTCAGCTAGCGATGGTCCGAAGACACTTAAATATTGTGTCGCTTAGGGCTATTTACACCCGGTTGACAAAAGAACTCTTTCGGCTTGTTCCCAAATTTATCTTTTCTTTTAGAATTCAGATTCAAAGAGATTTGCAATTATACTAAACTATTATTTGTTCAATACTAGAGACGCAGTTGAGATTGTCTTGAGGTCGTTACAAATAAACAATATTATAGTTAATAATATGTAAATGTAGAGCTAATAAAAATAATGAATACTAATGATGGTATATATATTAAGCAAGATTTTATATGCTACAAATACTAAATTACAGTAGCTAAATTGAATCATAAGATTTTATGTGCTGGCAAATATTCAACCAAAAAATTAGAAACTTTCTATTAACAGAATATAAGGCTGTTACTAGTCCTTAGTAACAATAATTTTCTAATAACAATTCTTAATTAATATATGATACAAAATAATTAAAAATTATGTTGCACTTTGGTATGTAAGCAAAATTGGTATGCAAAATAGCTTTAGCAAATGAACAATGAACTACAAATTTGCTTCAAAAAATATTCGTCAACAAAACAAAACCTTTGTTTGCTAAGCAATAATACTACAATAACTTATTTTAATAAATAGAAAAAAATACTACAGTAAAATTTGGACATAAAATATATATTCAGCAGTGTTAGCAAATAGTATGTGTTTAACAATAAACAACAGAATTTGTGTTTGGTGTTCTGAATAAAATATTTTGGACAATATGCGTGGTCACAAAAGGCAAATATATGAATACCCTTGCAAACTGGTGTGTTCACAAGCTTACAAAACTAATAGTGACGATAGCAAACAAGTTTTGTGTGTTCTGTGCACCAAGAAGTGATCCCAGAAAATTGAAGCAGTTGTTTGATTACTATCGGATCAACTCTTAGATTGTTGTGTATAAATATATATATATATATATATATATATATATATATATATATATATATATAATATTTTTCAGAAATTGGATATTGCTAATCAAGAACAAAGGAAACAAAAATGTTACCGGCCTCCGGGGAAGTCGTGCACGAAGCACTGCCCTAAGAGTTAATCCGAGGTTTATGTGTAGACGTTTCTCGGAAGCTCCTAGTGGTAAAAACTCCTGACTACCGGTTTCTCTTTGTTGCACACAACTCAGAGAGAGAGACCGAACTTAGCTGTGCCCAGAGTAAGGATTTAGAGCAAAGAATATTGTTGGAGAGAAGAAGCAGAGAAAGAGGTTTCACGTAGAGGAACAATATTTTGTAAAGAAAGGAGAAGGAGGAGACCGCAATATAAAGGCAGTCCAAAGACACAGCCAACAGACAAAAAATTAAATGGCTCATAAACTGGCCATTAAAGAGCAATAACAAAAGGAAAGAAACGTGAAAAAATTGCTGTCATATGAGCTGTTATAGAACCTGTCACATGTGCAAAATGACCTGGACATAGTGTCCAACGTTCAAATCTCCAATGAGTTTAAAACAAGGAGGAGCAAAAAGATATTATGGATCACAGCTCGAACTCGAAGAGTAAATTGGATTGGCATTCGGTGCCTGCAGGTGTGGACACGTACCCGTACTCGTATCCGGGCCGGACGGCTGTGGCGGCGCGCACGTGTGGTCCAAGAGGTTCTCCACACAACATCTTTAAAAGATCAATGAAGAAGAACTAATATATGCGTACAAGAAAAAAGTGGTCCAACCGATGTGTGACTAAAAAAAAAATTAAAAAAATTAAACTTTTGCTTACATACACAGCCAACCAATTTCACGTACAACACATTAAGAAAAGTGAAAAGTCTTCTAGTTTGACAAAGAAACAAGTAAGTTGACTATTTTTCAGAGTTAGGAAGGAGGTTACAAGTCATGAAAAAATAGGAATATCTAGAACACACGAGCGAAAAAAAAAAAACACCATAACGAAACGAATATGTCAACGTTCACCAAATCAATACTTAATATTTATGAATTGAGGAAGGACCAACTTCTTTTGGCGGCAACCTAGAAACAACATAACGGTAAACACGTTTCTAGATGGATGACTGTTTGACCAAAGAGCCAAGCTCCCTAGGGTCAATCATTGTTTCCGTAGGAAGGCTGGCTTCATCCCCATATCAATATGCAGCAGCTCAGCTCCTACCTTAACGGATCCGTTCTATATTTTGCCCAATCCAGATCCAATAACCGCAAATATCTGACCTTTAAACCAATTTTATTGTTTTTCCTGCATTTTTTTTATTTTCATTTCTCACTCCTAACACTAAGACACCCCTTGGATCAGACCACTTTTAAGGAAGAGCTGGATTCATGAATTCGGAGTTAAAACACTGCAATTTTCCATTTCTCATTCGTAATATTATTTTTTTCTCCCTATATTCGGTGTTAAAAACTATCCCAAAATTAATACAATTCTTTATCTATATCTATATTGAAAACGGCTCAAAATTTAATCCTTTAAGCTATTTATAAATATTTTATTAATTATTTAACTAATTTAACTAATTTATTTATAATTAAATAATTCTAATTCAAGTGATTAAATTTGAAATAATTTTTGTTGTTGTATGAGTTTAATTCTTAGAGACGAATATTTAATTCGTATTAAACAAAATAAATACTCGTCTCTAGGAATTAAACTCATCTCTAGAAATTACATTCATGAACAATTATGAAATTTTTTAATACAAGTTTATTATAAATCATGCCATTATATATATGATATCTTTATGATTTTTTTAATACTCGTCTCTAGGAATTTTTTTAATACGATAATGACATGATTTGCAATATCATGTTATCTTCATGAACAAGATAACATAATATTGTAAAATATATATATATATATATATATATATATATATATATATATATATATATATATATATATATATATATATCATTTTGTTTGTATGAATATCAAAGAAATGTTACTTTTATATATATATATATATATATATATATATATATATATATATATATATATATAAAAGTAACATTTCTTTGATATTCATACAAACAAAATAAATGCATAATAAATTTTACAATTTGTCTCTTATACTTTGACTTAACCAGTTGTAGCAGGTCATGTTAACTTGTTCATGAAGAATGTAAATTAATAAAAATTAATAAAAAAATCATGAATTTTTTTTTTTAACTTGTTCACGAAGAATGTAAATTAATTAAAAAATCATGAAAAAAAAATCTTATAATAGGCGGTAACAAACAAGTTAAAAGGAAAATCCAACATTAAATGATGTTTCTCGCAAAAATTGATAATCATTGTTGCTAATCATATTATAAAATAGTACTTTTAATTAAAAACCATTGGACCATAAACCAATTGTTGAAATCATTACTTATATGGATATATACAATTTTTTTTTCTTGTAATATATATATATATATATATATATATATATATATAGAGAGAGAGAGAGAGAGAGAGAGAGAGAGAGAGAGAGAGAGGGCCGTTTGTAAATATTCCAGCAACTATTTAAAAAAAATTAATTATTTAACTATCTAATATTATTTATTTACAACTAAACACTTCTAAAAGGTTAAGGTAGGAGGTATTTTTTTTGTGCTTGAGTTCGATTCATAGAACGACAATATTACTAAAAAAAAAATTTAATATTATTTTTACGTAAGTACAATACATGTACACATTACTAGTATATATATATATATATATATATATATATATATATATATATATGAGCCATAATGCTCATATTTCTACATGAGCCATGTTCATGTGTACCAATAAAAATTAAGTGTACTAGTTAGTGTACATGACATGTAGGAGTCCATTTCGATTGGCCATAAATTATGAGTCCATTTCGATTGGCCATAAATTATGAGTCCATGACACTTATTGTGTGTGTATATATATATATATATATATATATATATATATATATATATATATATATATATATATATATTAATGAAGTTTTGAATTTTAATAGAAACGTCACATGTTCAATATACATAATTCTAATATATACTAAAAGACGTGTCTATTAAATGTGGATCTTGATTCCTCCATTTCAACTCCAGGTTACAACTTTATAAGACCCGCAGGTGTTACTTCCCCCATTCCTCTCTCTCCTTCTAGAAAACAACAAAACCCACGCCGAAGACTACTTCCCGCGCCAAGCCGAGCCGAACCCATGCCAACACGTGCGCCTAACTCCTCCAGTCCCCCCAGTATATATAAACCATCAGCTCCCTACCGAACAAACTCGTACAATTCGTTCGACCCCTCCAACAATTCGCCAAAAAAACCCCGAATACTTCATAAAAGATGAGCAGAGAAGAAGAAGAGAAGCGGAACCTGATCTCCGCCGCCACCGCCGCCGACTCCGACGCCGTCCCCTCCGACTCCGAATCCGATGACTCCGACTTCGAGTTCACCGTCTGCAGCGGATCCGGGTCCCCGCCCGAGCCCCACGACCCGGTCTACCCCGTCTTCGACCAAAACCTCCTCCTCTTCCAGCCTCCTCCCAAATCGGATCTCCGGTCCGGAACCGCTTCGTCGTCCTCCTCCTCCGTCGCCGATGAGGAGGAGAAGTACTGCGTCTGGGTCCCCAAGAAGAGCTCCTCGACCGGTTCGGCAGACGGGTCCTCCTCGCGGCGGTTCAGGCTGAGGGATCTGGTGAGCCGGAGGAGCCACAGCGACGGGAAGGAGAAGCTGGGCTTCATGGGAGATCATAAGGAGAAGGAGAAGGAGAGGGTTCCGAAAGCAAACCCTAACCCTAATTTGAAGGGGGAGAAGAAGAAGGATCTGAAGCCGGGGGAGATGGATCTGCTCACCGCCCACCGGTTATTCTACGGCGGGAAGGACGGGGAGAAGGGGGTCAAGGGAGGGAAGGCCTACTTGCCGCCCCGGTCTGGTCCGGTCGGGCTCTTTGCTAATGGGAACGGGTTGAGCCGGGCCAAATTCCCCTTCTAATTTGGGGGATTTTTTTTTTTAATTTTTTTTTAATTTTCTTGAGATACTTAGGGAAATGGTGTGATATATACTTTATTAAGATGTATATTATTGTTAATTATGTTTCTTTTATTCAAATACACAAAAAATAAAATAATAATAACTGATATTTCTCGGAGAATATTATAGGTATCCTATTGTAATACATAAGTAAATTGGCTGAAGCGAATTGGTCGATATTGACTTAGTTGAAGGATGATGGTGCGATGTTAAAGCAAAACGAGGGACAACCAATGTTGCCTAAGTTGATGTTATATTCGTTCGAATCAACGATTGACTTTGAGTCAAAAGAGATATCTGAATCCACAAGAGATTTAAAATCTACAAGAATAAGAGAAAGATTCTCAATACAAAATAGTAATATTATTGAAGATAATTAAAACTAGTACAATGAAGCCTTTACATAACTTAATAAGAAAAAAAAATTCTAATCCTAAATGGATGAATCTAACACTAAACTGTCACGTTCCGTTTATAGAATACGTCAACCCAAGATGAGTTGCACCGCTTAGCCACTCAACTACAGTGATATAGATGTCATTACCAAAATAATTTAAATTAGCGACATTTATTAGCGACGTCATCTCAAAACGTCGTCAATTTATTACACTTTAGCGACACCATAATATAACGTCGCTAGACGTCACTAATAGAGACGACACTCGATATCCAACGACAATCATTATTTTTTATAAAAAAAAGACGTCGCCAGACGTCACACCACGTCGCTACCTTTTAATACTAGCGATATCTAGCGACTTCGTAACTTTGTCGTCGATGTACGCGGTCGGTTTAAATTTTATTCTAAGTGGTACACTGGATAGTCCATGCAGTGTAAATAATAATATAACACGAAATGTAAATACAAAATGAAGATATCTAATATGGGTTGTTTGGTTGGGCAAAATGGAACAAAGTAATTTTTTTTAGAAATATAGAGTTTGCGTACATATTGTATGTGCACGTCGTGCATACGCATAATCTATGAATTCTTTTGTTTGAATGATTGTTGAAGTGGGTTAAAAAATATAACTTTTTTTAGTTTCTATGTTTGATTTGTAGTGAAATGATAGTTGAGAAGTAATATAATTTTTTATTTTTTGAATATGAACTAATATAACTTTTATTATTTTTTTATGGATTAAAAAATGAATAACAATATTTTAATAAAAATTAGAATATTACTACTACTACTACTGTTATTATTATTATTATGACTGATATTGGAAAATAATAATAACAATGTTTTCTGACGGAGAGATGTTAACAATAAATCATCTTCTGTGGGATGAACAAACATCTAATAGATTAACAATAATAATAACAATGTTAATAAGAGCATCTCCAATCCTGTTGTAAGTTTGGAAAAAAATGTTGCCAAATAGAAATCACAATTTCTTATATCAATTTTTTTTTAATACAAATATAAAATAAATTATGAAGTTGATATGACAGTGACATGTCAAAGATAATGTGAAGTTAATTGTCTAAGAGCATCTCCAACCCTATTGTGAGTTTGGAAAAAAATAGTTACCGAATAGAATTCACAATTTATTATTTCAAAAATCCTTCTTCAATGTAAATGTGAAATTGGTTGTGAAGTTGACATGACAAGGACAGTGTGAAGTTGGTTGTCTAGATCTAGATAATAGATTTCACAATGACTTTATTCCACATCATCAATTATGAATAAAAATATTTATAAAAAAAAAGAAGTAAAAAAATTATCTTGGAAGTTAAAAAAAATTATTTTTTATTATCTTTTTGATATTTTTTTATTGGAGAACACTTTTCTATATCATTGTCTTATATGAATATAATTTTATCACATAAAAAAATATTATGTCTTGCACAAAATAAGACAATATGGTCGGAGAAGCTCTAACAAATGACAATGTTAATAACAAAGATGATATTTGCCGTAGTATCATAGCTAAGTAGTGTGTGTTTCATAAGGATGATAACGCTTGTAATTATCCTAGCTTTTGTAAATGACCTTCTCTCCCACACAACACACACACTCACTCTCTCACGAGTCCGCTCCTCTCGTTTTCTAACAAAACACAAGAACTCCCGAAAATCAGAAAGTAGTTCCAAAAAGTACTCACTTCATGTAAAGATATATAATGGCCGGCCCGATCTGGCTCGAGGTTCGATTTGACCTAGTTTGACCAGATTTGGATCGGTCTGGATCCAATCCAGTTTAGAGAGCTGGTCGGATCGGTCCAGTCGATCCAGTCCGAAACCGTGATCCGATCCGCAGTGGATCGGGCCAAACCGGTATAGGTTCGAACCAGTTCACGGTCTGGACGGACCGATCTGTTTTTTACGTTTATTTATATATTTTTTTATATATAATTTATATGATATAACTTATATGTTAATAAATTCAAGTTAAAATTTATAGTTTTTTTTACTAACTTAATTTAGTATAATTTGAAATTTATAAGTTATTTGTTAGATTTTTTTTTTTATAATTTATGTAAAAATTTATATAAACATTAAGTAAGAAATTTTATTTGATTTTTTTATATCAAAATTTATATAACTTTAAGTATAAATTAAAATCTAAATATTTATAAGTTGAAAAAAAAAACGATTTTTTTTTCAATAACTTATAAAAAAATGAATAAATATTTTAATTTATAACTTGGAATTTAAAGAAATTATTTATATAGACATAAAGAAGTTACATATAAACAACTAAGATCATTAAGTAAGAAAAAGTTGATTTTTTTTTTTATTAATGACAATATAATTATAAATGTATTATAACATTTAGTAAAAAAAAAAGTAACTTGTAAATGATATTTTTTTTTGCATAAAGCTTATAAAAAAATGTACAAGTCTTCTAAAAATTTTTCAAAAAAAATATTTGTTATGATAGATTTTTTGATCATTTTTAGCAAAATGATCAAAATATTCCTAAAACGGTCAAAAATCTGCTACTAAAATACTCCCAACGGTTATATTTCAAACAAAAAATTAATTAAAAATCAGTCGAACTAAATCAAATCGGACCTGAATCGGGCCGTTCGAATTGGACCTGGTCCGAACGGGACAGACAACGGGCCGGACCGGTCCGTTTACCGGATTCAAATCAGTTCGGACCAATTTTGATCGGATCAGATCCGAACCGAATTTCAGACCGTCCGTCCATTCTAACACCTTGAACTTCATGGCTGAGATCTTTGAACAAAAAAAGACCCTACAAGAAAGTGTGCTGATATAAATAACAGTAAAACATGTCCTCAGAAGTCGGGGGCGGACCTACATGTGGCGACCCCACTTAATTTTTTACTTTCCACTTAAATAATTTTGTTCTTTCTAAATTTTCTATACTAATTTTATGTTTTGTTCTCTCGAGAATTTATAATTTTCAGCACTGGTTCAACTGTCGCTTCTTGGCGAAGTAAAAAAAAGCAAATATTATGTCACTTTCGAGTGCATAATTAGCTCAATATGTTTTAGCCTACTGCTCATGAATAGGGGTGAGTATTATTCGATTTTGGATCGAAAATCGAATCGAACATAACCGAATAAGAGACGGTTCAGTTAAAAAAAAATTGATCCGTTTCGATTTTAAAAGTACTATAATTTTTTATTTGGTTTCGGTTTCTATTTTGGAGTTCGATTTCAGTTCAAAATTGAAAACCGAATAAGACTTGTACAATTATATATATATATATATATATATATATATATATATATATATATATATATATATATATATATATTTGTGATTAACAAGACTTTTAGTATTGGAAATAGGGATGTATAATCAAAGATTTGTAACCGAATTCATCATATAATGATTACATATCAGCACTAAAAAGTATGATAACACTTTCTACGGGCTCTAAGTGTTTGTCAATTACATGCTATATTTTATTATCTTTTTTTGAAATGTCCGGTGATACGTACGGAACTTTTGTGCACGCTGCGTTGCATGTCATTTGGGTCCACTGTCCCACACTTTCTTCGCGGTTTGATTCCGAGACCGTTCGCCTAGTCAGGGAGGTTATACCTCTTCCCACTGACCACAAAAGCCAGGTGAGTTCGGCCCCACATCCAAGTAGTATATTTAGGGCCAGACATCCAAATAAATGACACTCACAGTGCATCCTAATAATATTTTGTTGACATAATATTTAGTCCAACATCGGCTGGAAAGGAAGTCTGGAGGAGCATGCGTCGCTATAAGACTGCTCTAGTGGCTCTAGAGATGAAGTATTGTTAATAAACTACTGTGGTCCATTAAAAAAAATTGTCCATAAGTCTAATTTTGGACCTAATTTTGGACTGTGGTCCATTAACAAAAAATGTCCACCTAAACCGAATAAACAGGAAATTGAACCGATTACTTTGGTTCGATTTAAGTTCGATTTTTACTAAATTCAGTTCGGTTTCAGTTAATAATTTTGTAAATTTGGTTTATTCAATTTTCGATAATTCGAATCGATATGAACAGAATAAACCGAATGTCCACCTCTACCCAGGAATGCATCTGCCTTACAAGTTTACTTCAAGCTTTTGACTCAAATCTCTTATTCTCGGTCTCTTTGTGACACTGAAACACTATTTTGTTGAAGGAAAGATACTCACACAAGAAATTGAGCTTCAAGCAATACCCACAAAAGATATTAACTTTTTGTGTTATGTAGTAATATAAATAAATGATCACAGAGATTTATAAATTAATAAGTGCTCAACTAACCTTCACAAAGATCATTCTGACTGAAATATATAAATATTAAGTTAAGTTTCTAATATGAAGCGTTTGTAGTCCAACGGTTAGGATAATTGCCTTCCAAGCAATAGACCCGGGTTCGACTCCCGGCAAACGCAACCTTTTTTATTATTTATCAATAATACATATTATTTGTCCTCTTTTTTAAATTTATCAATAATGAACATATTATTTGTCCTCTTTAAAAAAAATGTAAATTAACTTTGTTTTTGTTCTTTTCCCCCTTACAAATTAACCTCTTTTCTTTAAGATCCAACCTACGACATAGTTGTCACCATTGTGAACTCAGTATCTTCTTTTTTTTCCACTTTAAAATACTTGCAAATTTCTGATACTCATTCATCCTGCTAGCTTGTACAACCTTATCTTCAAATTTTTCTTATACATTTTCATTTCAGAAAGCTTATAGATACCAAAAAAAGCCTTAATTTCCTGCTAAACTTGGTCATATTATTAGTTATTCCTAACGATAAATTATGCAATATAAGGATGCATGTCTTGTTGGTGTTGGATGAGATTCCTAATCTATGTGAAAATATTTTGGAATAAGACGAATGTCATCCGTGTGTCGGTGTCGAAGAAGCTCGAGAAGTCGAAAATGACGAAGGTGGCTTAATTTGAGCACATATCATAAGCTATTTTCAGAGTCAATGGTATACTGCCAGTATACCGGTCCAACACTGATTTTTGTTCCAGAACTATTTTGATTCATATTGGACATTCTTCGGTATACCGCTTGTATATAGGTGTTGGGACTAAATACCGAATTTAGATGTTTTATTATACCGTTGAATTGTGATCAACGGTCCAGATCTGTTCGAAATTGAGGTGCTTTAAATAAGCATTTTCTAACCATAATTCATCATCATTAATCATCTAGATAGCTTTCTCAATGTTGTAACTTTCTAACAGAGAAAAATTGAGATTCAGAAATTGATTGGAAGAGAGATCGCTTTTAAGGAGTTATTCATTGTTTTTTTCCTCCTCTTCTCGTCTTCGGTAATCTCTTATACTTATAGTAATCTATTTCCATCATAAATCTATTTTCATCTGAACGAAGTGTTAAAGTGATCCGTGTGGTAAATGAGTGAGACGTATTTTTTTTATTCTGTTAGTGGAGACTTTTTCATGTTGGACTCTGGTTAGTAGATCTTTACATAAACGTCTTGGTGTTTACGTTGTGCTTTAACTGTGAATTTGTATATTTTGATTTGTGCATTTTTTTTTTCCGGTCCTCATCACGTCATATCAGTTTTGGAGAACGGTTTCCGCATTTTGTGTTCCCAACATGCCTATCATTTTTCATCCAGCTCTGAATTTCTTCAAAATAAAATTTACACGACTCTTGACAAAAGTGAGTGAAGGAATACTTTCCTGCTGTTGTTGTAGTAATACTTGCGCTTCTCATTGATTATGAACTAACAGAAACATGAGCCCACAAGTCATAGTGTATGATCTCTTCGAGATCTATATACGTTCTAAGAGATTATTCGAGATCTATGTACAAACTTATTTTTGAATCATTCTAGAGGTAAAATTTTCGTGCTACCAGTTTCTCGTCACAATACACAACTTCGAGAAAAGGGATCTGAACTTAGATATTACCCAGAAATGAATAAATACAGTAGGAGAATATGAGCTTTGTTGTTGGTAGAAGTAGGACGAGTATATGTATATCAAAAGAGTTGTCTCACCACATAGAAGAGAATTGAATATATAGACAACCCCACATTTGCCAACGAGTGTAAAGAAGTCACAGGAACCGGTCAAAAAAGGAATTCTCCAACGTTTTAGGATCCAAAGAGACTCCTTAATAGAATCAATGAAGAAGTTTGATTTAAGACATAGTCAGTCCATCAAGTACTTCTTCAGATAAAGATAATAGTCACTACGTGAGATTCAAATTTGTAGTTTATCTCACCTACTGCATATAGTATACAATTGTCCAGAAATTCTTTATTCTTGTTCTTGTGTTATCTCTATTTTCTAAACTTGATTTTTTGGATGGACTGTTTCCTATGGCTTCTTTATAGTCATTGGTAACTGTGGGGCCATCAATATATTCAATGCCTTCTATGTGGTAGACAACTCTTTTGATACACATATCCTTCCGTCCTCCTTCTACCAACAACAAAGCTGTTCCCCTACTATGTTTATTAATTTCTGGACAATAGCTAAGTTCGGGTCACTCTCTCGAAGTCGTGTGCAGTGACAAGAAACCAGTAACACGGAGGTTTGAATGCCAAGGAACCTAGCCTGCATTTTCCATTTGGAGAAAAGATGAACTGTGTTTAAAACTTGGAACAAGAGGTGTTTCTTTTTATACAATACAAGGGAATGGGTGCAGAGATTGATTGTTTTTCGTCACTATATCGTATAGTTAACATAGGAGAAAAAAATAACTTAAGGACTATTAACTTTCCTTTTACTTTTAGACAACAAAACTGTATGTTCATTTGGGGCCTAGGACCCAAGTTTTGCTTGTTTCAAAGATGGAATGTATGAAGTTTGTTCCAGTTTTAGAAAGAAGGATACACTAGGACACGAGTTCGAATTTTTTTAATTCAAGCGACACACTTGACAAAGTTGAAGGGACTTTTGTGTCGCTAACTTCTGATAGAACTAGACTAAGTTCTGTAAGTTCAAAAGAACTGCTTATGGGTTTTCACTAAATAAGCAGAAACTAAACTTAGAGTTGTGAATAGTGGCCACATCTTTCTTTCACCTTCATAAGTCAACTCAGTTGGTAAAAATTCAAATTTATTAATTTTTTTGCATGTCCAACTGAGTTGGCAAAAATATGCGCATATGTTGGACGGATTTTAATTTAAAAATAATATACTGATTTTTCGCCATCTAGGATGGTGATATGTATCGGAATTTCAAAATTTTCAAAACTTTTATCGGTGTAGTTAATTAATATAAAAATATTATCGGTACAGTAAATTTTCTGTATAAATAACTCTAGAAAATATTAAAAATTGTCAAAAAAAAAAATATTAAAAAAGAGAGAATTGCTTTATTTTCTACCAAAATTATGGTGTTTATTGACGAACCACTAAATATTTATCACGTGTTATTTTTCTCTAGCACAAAACGAGATGAGATCTGTTATCCCAAATATCTCATCTATATTTCTCTCCACTCTCGCATACAAATATGGTTCTCCTTTTCCATGCAGGAGAACCCACACTTGTATGTAAAAATGGACAGAAATAAAAACAGAATATTTAGGACAGCAAATTCTAATCCACACAAAATTTTTTTGAAAGTAATTTTGATCTTAAAAATGATATATAATAAATTTTTAGTAGAGGGGTGTACAAATATTATAATTTTTTTATGGGTGAACAAAAATATACTTTTTGGAAAAATCTCTTCTCAATTTTCACCTAAGACTTTGACATCAAACGGGAGCGGACCAGGTGTCAGAAATATTGTGTCACATATCCTGCCCCTTCCTTATGACATGTGGGTCCCATCGATTTCAAAAAAAAAAAAAAAAACCCAGGCAAATTGGAGGGACAGAAGATGTGACTGAATATTTCGGACAGGTGATCCGCTCCGATAACACTGCAAAAATAAATATCAGCCCATTTTGGGGAATAAAAACAAATGAAACAACTAGACTAATATCCCATGAACACCCACCTGAAGGCACCATTGGCTTCCTCATAATTTATGGAATTTGAAACAAACATGGTAACTATTATCAGTTCAGTGTTATTATAGTAGCAGTAGCAATAATGATGTGATTTTATGGAATTTGTACGGAGAAATTATTTCGGTATTCATCAAATAGTAAGTGACTTTAATGTTCTCTCTTTTATCTCCATGTCTTAATAAAAGGATTCTTATTTCATTTTTTCGTTGTGCCATTCGATCAATAAAAATCTAGATAAAAAAAAAGATAAAATTATTGTTGTTAACTTGTTATAAAAGAATATGGAATAGTATACCGATGTTACAAAGAAATAAATTTGTGAAAAAATATTTAGGTTTTGAACCGCTGAATCACCGGTTGTGGTAATCCGTGGATTGAGAAGTATATAATTACAAGTGATGACTCGAAGAACATGAAAAAACAAAAAAACAAAATGAGAATGTGTTGGACAGTTGATTTCAAGTTTCTATCATGAATGTTATATTTTAGAGCCGAATTGTATATACATGCATGGCAACTTGTGTACAAGATTTTGTTTCCACAAACGGTATCCACGGTTACGGAACCGATTCGACCTAAAGGAACATAGATAATTGGTGATGGTGTGTAATGCACATGGATTGTGGGACCACCATTGAGACTAGCTACCTGGAATGGACGATGTAATTCTCAAGAATAGTCTAAGATGGTGTGTTCATCCGTAACCTTCATACAGACAGACTGCATCACTGTGTTTTGCATAAAAGATTATCATAACCCGTGTTTTGCAAAGTACAAAGAACAATCAAATCACTATTTCATGACATTATTTTTACATTCATGTCTTATAAATTATAAATTATAATATATATTTTTGTACATGCAACACGCCTGTAAAGTGACTAATCTAAAATATATATTTTCTAGATAAATTTTTCATGATTAATCTAAAAAATTGTGCCAATAAATTTGGTCAGCTCGGTTATACTTTCTAGATAATTTCACTATTCAGTTGAGATTTGTGATTTTTTTTTTTCCAATAATTAACCAACACGATTTTACTATTCGGCTACGATTTGTGATTTTTTATATTTAACCGACCGGTTGATTTAATCAACTCTTATATACATAATTTTATTATTATTTCTCACCACTTTGAATTAAGATTGAGGAGTTATTATGTACAAATATAGATAACAGGTTAGATAATTAATGGATTAGCAGGTCAAATATGTAAATGGGTTAATAGTTAATAATTCAATATTAGTTAGACTAAAAAAAATACTAGTATAAATTAAAAAATTATAACAATCAACAACTTATTTCTCGTTTCTTTTCTTTAGACTCTGTTTCTTTCATAATACTTTTAGATGCTAGAATACACAATACTTTACTATGCTAGAAGATTTAGGAGAGAATCACTCATTTCGATTCTTCATTTTGAAGTCTTAGAATCCTAATCAAAACAGTTCAATAAAAAAAAAAATAACCTTAGTACAACTTGTTACGCCACTAGTGACCAAGTTGAGATATTTTCTCTCATAATAGACTTGTATTGTTATACTTTATGTTGAATGACATTTTTGAATGATAATTAAATTTTG
The DNA here is from genome assembly GCA_036927795.1 of Iris macrosiphon. Classification (NCBI taxonomy): domain Eukaryota; kingdom Viridiplantae; phylum Streptophyta; class Magnoliopsida; order Asparagales; family Iridaceae; genus Iris; species Iris macrosiphon. Next base: position 107,830 of record JAYESA010000368.1, read on the forward strand.
ATAAATAGATTCAATTGTAACAAATTTTAAATATTGGTTTTATATCAATCATATTAAACTAATTTGTAAATTTTCTTACCCCAAAAAATTTGTCAATGTTCTATTCATCGAACTAAACTATCTAACGGTTTTAACTGAATGAACCTATCGGTTGACCCGTCTATGGAGTTAACAAGTGTCCGGTTATTCAAGATATATGGTCGGATTCGATTATATGATTTGCATAACTGACTGAGTCCGTTTGGCCACCAAAATTGTTTATTGGTTGGTCAACTGATCGATATACACCTGTAGGATTTAGATCGAGTTGGATACTACCGATTTTTTTAGATAAGGTCTACTATTGAGGCCGAATTTGTTTTGCATTTACATTTCATCCAAAATTATATTCGGTGCCAAAATCAAGAAAGGAACCAAAAGTTTTTCAAATCTATATGGACAAAACTTGTTATTCATTAATAGATTTTTTTCACAAAACATCCTTGTATTTCCCCTCCAGTGCGTTTCTGCGCAAGATTCAATCAGAACTTGCAAAGCTCCTTAAAGCTGGATGACTGTTGTTCCCTTCCCTATTCTGTCCCATCATGTTCCCACCATATTACATGTGGACCTCCATCTTCTTATCTGCTCCTAAACAAGAGCAAATCTGCTGTCATATTTATTTTGTCCCCTCCCATGTCCCCTCTATACTTTTTGTTTTCTTTGTTATTTTTTTCGGTGGGACCCACTAAGTAAATAGGTGGGGGGACTGGGGGATAGCAGATTTGCTTCTCTCCTAAACTGTTGTCCGGACCCACATGTCATATGGTTGAAACAAGGTAGGACATAATAGTTTTGGGACAACAGATCTGCTCTCGAAGTTACTACAGTTCTGATGTAAGTACATTAACTAGCTCATTTCTCAAAACCATAATTGTTTCATTAATCTGTCATCGTACATCTCTATGTGCATTAATCTCATCTATCATCACATTAGTATTCGGGATCATAAACCGATGACAACTCAGATTTGAGTATGTTCAATGTTCAAATGACATGTTAATAATTTTATCATCCTCAATGCACAAACAAAAAAATTCAATTTACTGTTCGTACAAAAATAAATATACAATCGGCTTTGTAGTCATCATGCTCTATCCCCCTCCAATCTTGACAAATACAAGAAAACAAATCTATGAACCATCTCTTATTTATACAAATCTAATTTAACAAGGGAATCATACTGCAATGGCATTGGAACCTTTCTGTGGAATATGGGGGTTGGTGTCTAGAAGAGTTTCCAGTGACCTGCCCTTCCTGCTCCTGACCCTCCCGGCTTCCTTCAACAACTCCCCCAACCTCCTCTTCTCGTCGTCGACATCCGGGTTGGCGGTCCCGAGCTTCTCTTCCCTTATCCCCACGACATGTTCCAACATCTCGATGGCTTCGTCGAGCCTGCATCAGAACACAATGCAGAGTAAGTTGTTATCATTGTTGCACGAATACAGAGTAAGTTGTTATCATTGTTGCACGAATACGGTCATTGATACACTGACAAGACATAATTCGGATAAGAGATCCAAAATTTTTAAGATAGGTATAATACAGTCACTTATGTTGTACAAATAGCATAATTTGCAGTATCGGCCGAAACCGATCCAATACCGACCAATACCCAATACTAACCGATACTGACATTGGGGGTCTCTTTTTTGGTTAATTCAGCAAAGAAAATTAAACGAAAAAGACCAATCAACATGCATGTAAAAGCATGGTAAGGTTGTAAAAACATGTAAAAGAAGAAAACTTATCTACCGTGTGTAAACCAATCGACAAGGATGAGTACTATTTCATTCAATTTCAAAATTACTAAGAAACAATATATGAAATACTTAAAATTATGCCTAAATGTATACAATATTTCTTCTAAAATGTTAATAATTTATTAATAAATATTTGTTTTTCGATACCAAAAAATTCGATACTCCGATCCGAAACTGTCGAGATATTGTCGATACCGCCGATCCCGATACTCATAGGAATGATCTGATACCGATACCGCGAACCATGACGAATAGACAGATACGGGTACATACACGTTACGAATATGGACATCATTTTCCATGTCCATCCAACAAAAGTTACACAGATCACACAAACATGGGCATTTTCCATAAAGCTAACGGACACAAGAGCAGTGATGCTTAAAGGAAACTTCTAAGAGTAAGCTATGAATCATACCCCATAAACAGAATCATAAAGGAAGGCAATAGTTAATAGCCTTACTTTACCAACAAATGAGTAGCTGTTCACAATAACAACTTTTATGGAGGTTTCACTGTTCCGGCTTTAAGAAACATGTGGGAGCAAACAACGACACCTACAGATCAGCACTTCCACTTCCAAGGCCATTCAAACGTTACGAGTAATTATTAGCTGACAGTCCAGGTTGAGAACGACGGCTTATATTAAGCTCATTTTTATATCATTACCTATAAAATTATGCATTTATAGCCAGATAAGAGAAGTTTCCAACCCCCCAAACTGGCTTTGAGCAAAACCTGATTAATCTTCCAAACCATTTTTGGCTTTGAGCAATGGTCCACGCTTGTTCCGACATTGGATGGGCAGGAAAGTATAGGTAGTTTATGCAATTGAATTATCACGATATAAAACTATTTATGGGACAATAATTGAACTCTGGTTAGGCGCCGATGTTTGTCAATCAGGATTAGGTTACATAATGCCTAAGAATGATATTCTATATGTATATATAATCATGTAAAGTAAATGAAAGGACTATACTTATGTGATCCTCATGTTACATAATTAAGTTAGTGTGGGGGAACAAAAAAAATCACAAAAGCAAATATTAAGGAATTAGTTTGCCTCACCATTTCAACCATTTGAGCAGAAGCAACTAAATAATGTGGTCAGATGCTTTTTAAGATTAGTAATTTGAATTGCTTTTCTTTCAGGTCCGGGTGTGATCATTCGTCTTGTATGACACTGAAGAGACTTTATTACACAGCATTGAGATACTTTTCTTTCAGGTCCGGGTGTGATCATGCGTCTTGTATGACACTAAAGAGACTTTATTACACAGCATTGAGATACTTCTTACGGTATAAAGTCACGCCTAATTAAACCTGGTTTGGAGTCAAAAATATTTTCTCATGTTTAAATATCGAAACAAAAAATGAAACTGCCAAACTCAATTAAGAAGGGTCCGATATCTATAGTGCAAACCATGGTTTAAACACATTTCAGATCTGAGCATTCCTGAATACACTATGAAATATAGGAGTAAGTTCGTAAAGTTTCGTTGTTCGTTCCGCCGTCGACCCTATGTGACTCAATCAACTGGGGGACCAGTACCCACATCTTGACCCTTCCCAGACCCTCCGTAAGTAAGTCTTTGTGGCTCTGGACGATCTCTTTTTCAATTAAATAAAGGAAACTAGAACTTGAAGAAACTAAGATAGTTACTGAGGAAAACTCCCTTTAACTATGAACTAATAAATTTGGAAAGTTTTAAGTTTTATATAAAACATAGCTTCTGATAATAAAAATTAGTGATCTATCTCTTCCTATAACTGTATCATCTCCTTCCATCCGAGATGTTTTGAAACCTAACAAACAACATCCAATCTATAATTACCAGGTCAAAATTTCACAATAAAGCATGATACTTGTATGTTGAACAAATATAACATGGCGAATTTATAATTAAACAGAAATACCATAATATAGTTTTGGCAGAAAAAAAATGGAGGGCAGACGGCATCTAAAGACTAGGTAAACAGTTCATACCTTCCCATAGCGTCATAAGTTCCGGCAAGATTGCTATAAACTCCGAGCGTATCAGGATGATAAGGCCCGTACTCTTGCTCAAGAACACTCCTCGCCTCTTCAAACAGTTCGGCAGCCTCGTTTATAGCAAACCTCTGCACACAAGCCAGACCCATTTGGTTCAAAGCAATGCCAAAGAATGCCGACTTCTTCTCCCCAGATGCCCTCAGCTTGGCAATCGCGTTTTTGAAGGACGCATAAGACTCCCCATAATTTCCCATTATATAGTAGAGAACACCCATTTGAGCCTCGATGCCTGCAATTGTACTCTGCTGACCCAGGGAGTTCTTGTAAAGCTTTAACACCTTCTTCAGTAACTTGAGAGCTTGGTCATGGTCGCCCATCGATTCATAAATGGCGGAAACATCGGTGAGCCCACTTGCAACCTCCTCATTGATGGTCCCTGGCATTGGTTTTCCATATATTTTTAGGGCATTCTCGCAGTGCGTCTTTGACTCCCTTAGCTTCCCAGTCTTGTTGTATAAATCAGCAAGGCGAACAAACACCGATGCTACGCTCGGGTGGTTCTCCCCTTTAGAGGACTTGAACACAGCAAGGGCTTTCTGGTAGGCAAGAACAGCCTCATCGTAGCGGCCCAAAGAAAGATAAATGTCTCCTATGCTCAAATCCACTGAAGACACCTCGGATTCCAAGCCATTGGCGACCATGGCCATACTGGCTAAGTGTAGATGCTCAAGAGCTACTTCATGATCCCCCTTGGTGTCACAAATAAAACCCATAAGCCTCCGATCCGCAGTCTCTTCCAAGGAAGAAGTTTCACCACTGTCTTTATGGATGTCAAGGGCCATACGGCACAAACTCTCAGCCTCATCGAACTGAAGGGCTTGCACATGGGCCTCGGCAAGGTACCGGCACGTCTCGCCAACCCTTGGGTCAGTATAACCCAATGCTTGCTTCTGGACTTCTAAACCTAAGGTGTAACAATGTATCGAGCTCTCCAGCAGACCCAGCATAGAATAAGTGTCACCCAACTGCATTAAGCCAGAGAATTTTGCAAGGGCATGTTCTTGGCCTAGTTCCAGGGAAGGGATCTCGATAGACTGCTCGAGGATCGGGATAGCCTCGTTGAATCTCCCCAAGCTGCAGTGAATCGCCGCTATGACATGCAAGGTCATGACCAGTTCCAAACTAGGCTTCCCGTTTGAAGACTTCTTGAAGGCTTTTGCAGCCCTAAGAGCATATTTCAGGGCTCTGTTGTGGCTGTCAGAGGAAATCAAGTCCCGGGCGTGCTTCAGATAGAAATTTCCAAGCTCAGGGTTGTCAGGCCCAGCTTCCGGTGAATCCTCGGTTCCGTTCTTTAGTTTCCTTACTTTGCCACCTTCGATGGGTGGTTTCGACGCACTCTTTGGCGTGGACTTCATAGACGCATCAGAATCCAGTTGTGATCGAGAAGGCCTCTTCGACTTCTTGGACGACACCGAAGACTTGGTTGGTGATTGGATCTTACCGTTGCTCCCTTCGCCAACCATGTTGTTCGCACTATTGACCTCCTCGTCCTCTTCCATTATCTCAGTAGCCTTCATCTCGTCACCGACAAGGTGACGGAGCTCCGAATCGATCCTCGATTCGTTTTCCGACCCAAAGCTGTGTCTTGATGGTGACAATTCATCGCCAGAGCTCTCCATCTCACAGACATTGTCGTAGAGATGATCAATCGACGTGTCCACACAGTTCTCCTCTGTCAGATGAAGGTCTTCGCTACCTCTGGGGGATTCAGTAACATCTACGTTTTCTTTGATCTGCGCAGAATTCATTTCATTGGACTCCCCATTCAAACTGTTCTCTTCCACTATAATTTCGGACATCGCAAGCATTATGGTAATTTACTGAGAAATGAGGAAAAACCCAAATTCAAAGTTTGATGGTATCTGCACATAATGAGCAAAAAAAAAAAATCCAATTTATCGGATAAAGCTTGAATATTTGTCCAGTACATACTAACCATGATTTATAATTACAAAATAACAGGAAACACAACAGCAAATTAATCTAAAAATAGAGTGTAAAAAATCAACATTTAACTGATATAGTGATTCATCATATCATCCCATTTACTTTAGCTCAATAACAAAGAACAAAAGAGAAACTAATCTCAATTGGTCACTAGAAACACAGAATCAAACTCTCTTTTTTACTATGACATTTCATCAAATTACTTAACTTCAACATTTTTAATAACAGCCCAAGAACAAAAAAAAAACCTCCAAATCTGAAATGATCACTGCAGACCCAATATCAAAATCAAAATCAAATTTTTAGATGGGAATTCTATAAATTACTTAAATAACAAAGATTCCCTTGATTGCCAAATTCAATGCTTCCCATAAGCAACCCAAGAAAAAAGAAGAACCTCCAAATCTCAATTGATGAATGTAAAATCAAAATCAAAATCAAAATCAAATTTATAGATGGGAATTCTACAAATTACTTAAATAACAAAGATTCCCTTGACTGTCAAAGTTCAATGCTTCCCATAAGCAACCCAAGAACAAAAGAAGAACCTCCAAAACTCAATTGATGACTATAAAATCAAAATTAAATTTTTAGATGGGATTCTACAAATTACTCAAGTACAATAAGAAAGTTTCAATCTTTTGAATACCAAAGTCCAATACTTCCTACGAACAAAAGGAGAAACACCAAATCTCTATGAATCACCATAGCCCAAAATTAAAATCAAAATTTTAGTGGGGAAGGGGGAATTCTTCAAATTTCTCAGCTCCAATAACAAAGACCCAATCTTTTGATTGTCAAAAGTTCAATGCTTGCACTAACAAAAGAACAACCTCCAGAATCTCAACGAATCACTAGAAACCCAAAATAAAAAATCGAACTTTAAGATGGATCTCCACCAAATGACTGCTAGATCTCATTGATTTGGTCAGATATATATAAAAAAAAAAAATGGAGTGAAGAAAGAAAAGAAAAAAATGAGGTACAGTAACAATACCTTAAACTTCTGGCACTGGGGAGGGAGCTGGAGAACGGAATAGAGTAATTATTGTGCTGTTATTGCTTTCTCTCTCTATGTATTTATACTGACAGTGGTGGAGAGGAAAGACGAGGGAATTAAGGAAAATGATGGAGGAGAATATGGGAAATTAAAAAAAATGGAATTCTTTTCTTCTATTTCTTTTATATATTTTTTGTTGGATAAAAAAACTGGATTTTGTCGATATATATATATATATATATATATATATATATATATATATATATATATATATATATATATATATATAAAACGATTCGGAGCCTCTTTCCGGAGTCCCGTTCTCCCTTCGTCCGTTGGATCGAATCTGATGCGCGAGGGGAGGTTCCAAGGACAGAATTTTTGATCCGCCCTTTATATTTACTTTTTCAATTGATAATCATATTTTCACTATCCATATTTTCACTTTAATTAGCACTGTCCCCCTCCCCATCCCTCCCACAATCTTTCATAATCTACTAATTATAATTGTAGTTACCTCCAAAAAAAATGGTCTAATTTTGAGAATCGGGGTAGAGGTAGTGTTAATTAAAAAAAATAAAAAGTAGTGGAGATATGATTAGCAATTGGGGGTGGTGGGGGAGTGGGGGGGGGGGGGGGGGGGGGGGTAAATACAAATAAATAAAAAATAAGTCAATATTTGTATATCTTATATATTACAAGGATATAAATTTATTTATTTTTACAATTCTTAGAATAAAATTTCTATTTTTGCAAAAAGAACGGCCGAAAATGGTAGTCCAATTATACCACTGCTAAAGGACTGAAGGATTGAGCATGGGTTCTGTCACGCCCCAGTCCCAAAATACCGAGGGACTAGACACGTGGCAATGGCCAGCAGCACACACCGATGGACAAACCCAATTTAATGGATCCATCAGGACATACTTAAGCTGTAATACAACTACAAGTAGGTCCAATGATATAAGTCACAGTCTAATCTAATCTCATCCACAATAGATAATCACAGATCAAATGTCAGAATAATGCAAATAAAATAAACTAACAAATCTCAATAAAAGTGTCTAGGAGAACAATCCGAGAACAAGTCTGATACATCAATGCAATAGACTGGAAATAAAATAACTAGAAACAGAAATAAATGAGTATCTCAAGCCAATACTCAGGAGAAGTCCTCTGGTACGATCTCGTCCTCAGATCCTGGTTTTGCCCCAATGTAGACACCTACTTCTGCTAATGCTAATGCTCCGGTCCCGTATACCTCGGGATAGATCTCGTCAGCTAATCCTGGGGACATAATCCGGATCTAGGTCCTCAGGGGACCTAACAAGGTACATATAATACAAGCCAAAATAAATGCAGTGCAACAATAAATGAAATAATAGGGTAAACTATATAACCAGCTAAGTGATATGCAAGTGAGAGTTTTAGTCATACTCGGGCTGAGACAACTATAGGATCGGTGTCGGTGAAACCCATAGCAGTATTCTCTCGAAGGGCCAGAACTTGTGCCAAAGCTCTGTGTCAGAGACTAGGACACTTCCAAATGACAATATATATAATATAATCAGCCTTGATATGGTAATACTCTCCCCACCCAATGTAATCTCACGTCACAGTTCACGATATACATGTCCATGTCACGCAAGACCATAACTAATGCAACAAGTCAGGTTATAATCTAAGCATGTAAACTGTGTATGTCATAAACCTGTATCCTATACAGAATCACCATGAATATCTCAGGAAGATTCTGTCTCATGAATAGTGTCAAGTGTCCTGGGTATAATGTACTTGATAAGACAAGTACGAGGATGTAAAGGGTCACGAATATCCATCTCTAGATGACAATACACAACACCGCGTACGGTGTTGGCACCCGACTATAATCGGACGCTAAGTAAGTCACACGGTCCTAGGTTAAGCATGCACAACAATGTAAAAGAATCAAGGAAAATATGAACAATAATGCAAAGTTTGGCAAGGTACACTTGCCTGGGGTTCTGGCTCCAACTGTAGCCCTGGCTTCAGTGTGATTTGCAGATACTACTCCGGTTGCTGAAATAAACATCAATATTAGATTCAGAAAATATCAAATAGCTAAAAATGCCTATCCTTAAGTTCAATTTGGACACAGGGACAAAAATGACAGTTTCTGGTCAAAGCGGGGTCTACACGTGGGCCACTTTACACCGAAAACCGTGTCAGGATCAAAGGTCTCCAAATTCGTCAAACTTAGTGTCAATAAGTCAGGAACGATGATACGACCCCAACAGAACTTCCAGAATTGGATTCCGATGAGCCGATCACAAAATCGCCCGTCAAGTGGAGCCGGTGGGGCCCACGATACGCGATTTTGTCAACGTTCTCAGAATCGAACCAAACTAGGGTCACAGGACCAGCGTATTGCTACGAGTCCGATGGCATAAGTTTCGTTTTGATTCGACGTGTGTACACAAAGTTACGACGTATTCCAGAATAGGCGGATACGGGACGTTGTCGGCGGATACGCGTTGATTCCGGTGTGCACGCACATCCAAATCCACTTCTGCGAAATCTTACACGTCCGTATCAACGATGCACACATTTTGGTAAAGACCGCGTGCGACCAAGTCGTCCCGTTTGGCGGGGCGCACTCAGTTCCGGGGTGAAACAGGGTATTGGTTTTTCTATTTTTGGATCGCGGTTTGCGATCACCACAGGATGCGACGCACCGAGCGGATTGCACGGACATCGAGAGGGTTATACAGTCTACGTGTTGCAACAGACGGAACAGAAAATGGAATAACTAGGAGAGAGAAAATGCTACCTGAACAGGGCTCCGAGAAGTCTGAATTTTACGTGTCCGAGTGTCTGTTTCGTGTCCTGGTTAGGGTTCCGCTGTCGGATCCTGCAGTGTCCGTGTCCGGTACTGCTCGAGTCTGTGTCCGAAGACAGCGGAGGATTCGCCGGCGGAAGTCGACGCGTGTGGAGGCGGCGCTCGTAGGCGGCAACGGCGAGGTCGGGCCGCGCTCGTGGGCTGCTGCTGCCGCTGCTGCTCGTCGGAGAGGATCAAGGCTGCGGGGTGGCTGGGAGCGTGTCTCGGGCGGAGATAGGTGGAGCAGTCGGGGGTTAGGGCAGCTGTGGAGGCGGGGCAGTCGGGTTGAGTTGGGGGAGGAGATGATCGGCGTAGATGGGGCTGTGGTGATGGTGGAGGGAGAAGGACGGCGGGAGAATTAGGGTTCCGGCTAGGAGATCGTCGGCGCGGGGATAGGAGAGAAGTCGAGATTGTTTGCGACGGCGGCGGGCACGAAAGTCGAGGGTTATTTATAGGTGGTGAACAGTGATTCCGGTGGAATCCGATTAGGGTTTGGTTAGGGTTTCGGGTCGGGTTCGATTCGGATCCGACCCGACCCTACCCGTTAGGCCTAGGCTGGTTCGGTTCAGTAGTTTGGTTCGGTTTATTTTGGTTCAAGTGAACCGGGTTCAGTCAGGTTTAATCGGTTTAATTCTACCTTGATTTTTAGGGCTTTAAAATGATTTCGGGGTCCAATAAATCCACAAAAAATTACCCTATGTCCAGTTTTCCATTTTACACCATAAAATATTATTTTCATAATATTTTAATATTAATTAACAGCAATTAAAAATTATTTTAATTACCAAATGCCTAGGTTTTAATTACAAAAAATTCCTGAAAATTCCAAAAAAATTATGAAAAATCGAATTAAAAAAAATTCCTGAAAATCAGGGGGCTTACAATCTACCCCCCTTAAGAGGATTGCATCCTCGCAATCAAAGAATAATCGGTCAACAGAGATGACACGGTTGTAACATTGTTCGGAGCACAGCATGATCAAGGAAAATCAAGGTTGAGGGTGTAATAATCGGTCAACAGAGAGCACAGCAAGTTCAATATTACTAGGTTAAGGCTAGGGTCACGAACCAATAGGCACGAGATAAAACAATACTAGAAACAGAAAACTATGAAAACTTACGTGCGTTAGCTACTCCATGAATCTGCGCATCCTCCAAAGTCATCGCGAAAGCTTGTCCGCGTCCTTGAGGTGGATTCCTCTGCTTCTGCTGGGCCTGCTGGAAGGGTGCTGCTTGAGGTGCCAAGGGTGGCCTTGGTTGATATCCTCCTGGTGCTGGTAGAGCTTGTTGGTTTGCCCTTGGTGTTCCTTCTCTACGCTCAGGGCAGTCCCTCACTGCATGCTGACGGGATCCGCATGCTAAACACAATCCTAACCTGCGTCGACATTCCTTGGCGAGATGGCCTGCTTTGCCACAGTAGTGACAAGTAAAAAGGACTATTACTTGTGGTGTAGATGCTTTCTGCTGTTGGTGTAGGTGAGGTCTCTTTGCAGCTTCTTCTTGTGGTGCTCTAGCTGTTGCTGATGTGGAAGGCCGCTTCAGACTGGTCTCTCTCATGGTGACGCGTTCCATGCGTCGGGCTGCAGCAAGGACGTCCGAGTAAGATGTAGGTGCAACGGATCCAATCAGTTTCTGTAGCTCGAAGTTTAGTCCATCAAAGAATTTCTCGGCCTTCTCTTCTTCTGTCGGAATCAAGGTAGGGGCGAAGCGACTCAGACGAATAAATTCTGCGTTGTACTCTTCCACTGTCATAGTATCCTGAGTGAGGCGATTGAACTTGTCCCACAGTTCTGATCGAGCGATAGCTGGAATGTACATCTCCTGAAAGAGTCTGGAGAACTCCTCCCAGGTGACTCGATCTGGTCCGAGCCGTATCTCCTCTGATAGCCACCAGTGATGTGCATTGTCTGTCAATTGCATTCTGACGGCAGTCATCCAACGTTCCCTTGGTAGCTCAGCTGCTTCTAATTGATGTTGAGTGTTGGTGAGCCACTCATGAACTTCTGTGGGCTCCTCTTTGCCTGAGAAGGTACAGGGCTTCAGCTGACGGAAATCGGTGATAGAGCCCGTCAGTTGCCGTCGAGTTGGTAGGTTGGCCTGCTCTAGTGCATTTACTAGACTGTTCCTCAAGTAATCTGCCTCGTGACGCTGAGATTCTTGATAAATATGCTGTTGGGCTTGCATCATTGCGTAGATTATTTGGAAAATCTGTTGCCCGTCCATAGGCTGTCCTGGTGGGAATACATGCATTGGTGGAACGACGGTGGGATGTCATCACGCCGAAATCTAGAAGCATGCTGATCTGCTTGGCTGCTTCGGTGAGTAGAGGGATCTCCACTCATTGGTGCCACTTCATCTTCTCCGTAGGTGGCTACCGCACCTATTGGTGTGTTTGCTGGAGTTCCGTCGTTTGCTCTTGAATCCATTACTCTGCATCAAAATAAACTATAAGAGGCGCACAGGAATCAAGGCATGATGCAAGAAAATTTAATTCGAATACGATATAGATATTAAAAAGTTTCAAGCAAGTGGATGAGATCCTAAAAACTTATCCTGTTCTTATTGCAGGCTTGCTCGGTCCCTAAGTTGAAACCGAACAATTTAGTCGTTGACCTGCATGGGCCACCACAAAAACCATGTCACGTCCCAGTCCCAAAATACCGAGGGACTAGACACGCGGCAATGGCCATCAGCTCACACCGATGGACAAACCCAATTTAATGGATCCATCGGGGCATACTTAAGTTGTAATACAATTATAAGTAGGTCCAATGATATAAGTCACAGTCTAATCTAATCTTGTCATGCCCCAATCCCAAAAATACGTAGGACTAGAAACACGTAAGCATGCCAGCCGCATGGATATGGCAACTCCAATATATGGAAACCAAATCCATACGTACGCTGTAATATGAATATCAAATCCACATATGGTATAAATCTATCACAAGTCACATGGTATAATCTAAATCTCATCCACGAAAATCAATATAAATAAATAACCAGCATCTATGAAACTAGATCTCAATAAGAAGTATCTAAGGATGATAGTTGGATGGAAACAAATCTACTACCAACTCGAATATAAGAGCAAATACAAAATAAGTACAACACAATCAAACCCAATATAAGTATACCAGCTATCAATCACGGCTCGAAGAGAAGACATCCACGAAGCATATACAACCATCTAAATCTGCGCTCCTGCAAATACTCAAGAACATATACACCTGGCAGCGGACCAGGTCCTCAGAGGGGACATAACAAGATACTTAAACACATGCCAATAAAGTACTGAAATAAATATCCAATGGGTCGCCTAACCATCTATGTGAATGCAGTTTGAGAACAACTTTCTAACAAGTGAGCTATCTGGCTGAGAACTGGGATTGGCATGACTCTCTCGGAGAACCAGGGGCCTCAAAGGCATGTCGTCTTTTGAACGGCAGAGGTCCGCCAAGTAGTAAAGGGGTCATCACCGCTCGTATCTCCAGCGGAGCTTCCGGGTTACAGAAGGAAAAGTATAAAGGAGCTCAAATGCGGTACTTGTTGTTCTCCCCACCTCATGCTCTAAGCATGTCACATCCATGACACGATTTGGTTCATAGCCTATTCTTAGTACCCTAGCCCAATCCTGCAATCAAACAAGGATAAGAATGGACCACCGTACTACAATAGGCTATGTCCCTAGACCTCTAATAACTGCTAAGTATACTAGCATGCAAAGTTTCTAACAGCAGTTATTCCTAACGCACGGCTCACACGTACAGGAGGCCAAACCTGCACGCAAGTCCGTGATCTACATGAGACTCACAACTCGTGTAACAACTGTGTCGCGGCCAATGAACCTAATGATGCTACATGATAATGGGGTAGTCTCATAAATAAGGTCAATGCAAATACATAAATAAAAATATATCGCGACGACACCGTCGCGCGCATTTTATATAACAGTTAAAATATATAAAATAAAGACAGAAAATAAAGATGCATGCAACATATGGAATATAAATAACAGTACAATGACAAGGTATACTTGTCTGACAAGGAAGCTGTAATGTACCAATAACCTGCTCCAGAAATCGCGCAGAACAATCCAATATCCTATGTACACATAAATATAATATAATAGAATCATTAGTCATTACACTAGCACATACTCAACCACATTTACACTGGACTCAGGGGGTATACTAGGGGTAATACTAGTCATCTAACACGGTCAATTACGCGTTGAATTATGCGGGTGTCGCGTCTTCAAGTACTGTACGAAATCAGTCAGTCAACTGACATGTGTCTATGCCAGTACGTTAATGTATGCAAGGCAGACAAATTCATAAGTTCTTAGGGTCAACATGGTCAAGGTAAGTATGGGATAGTCCACGGTGTCCTAGGTTCGTACAGTCTGAATATTTAGTCATAATTATCAATTAGCATTTACTTACATATATATTCATATAACTATATAATAATATAACCATCAATTTATTTTCATAACTATTGGAATACATATAGTAATTACGTACATAAATATATATACCAAACTGAATAATATTTGCGTACATGTAAATGTACGAACGCGCGTTGGGTTCTCCGACTCAGGGTCTGATGTAAACTAACCGTGGTGGCTAAATACTAACGTCCTACTGGAACACTGTCAGAGAATGTAATCGTCTGGGGTCCTGCTGCTGGTATGAATCAGAGTCCAAGTCACAGTCCAAATAGCCTATATATTACAAATTTATAACGTCAAAAGATAATTTATTTTAATTTATTTAATTCTGGAATAATTACTCTAAAATCCTATTTTAATCTTATTATTCTGATTTTTATGTTAATTCCTAAATTTTGTCCAAAAAAACTGAATTTTATCAACTCGAGACTCATGGCACGCAAACCGAGGCAATCTATTGACCGAAAAGTCAACCGACACAAACTCAACTTTCATGCATTATTTCTTATAGATTTCAGCGTCAAAAATATACTGGAATTTATGGATCATCCGAATTCAAATTCGTTTGGAAATTATGGCACATACAAATTTTGTATTGTGCACCGATGGTTAAATTCTAACCTAGAAGTTCTACATAATTAACAGTATATAAATACTTTGAATTAAATTCTGGAAAAAACATATGTCAATTATCTCGATATTATCTTTCCGAAACTTTAAACGGTTCATGATTCGGATTCCTGGTTCCCCTGAAATCGTGGAAAACATCAAAACGCATCTATTTTCGGATATACTATGTTCTACAAATTTTACAGAATTTAATACTCATAATTTCATAAAAAAATTTATATAATCACAAATTTAACCTCAATATCGTTCTAACAAAAAAAACTAGGCCTCGTTTGGAGTCCGGAGCTATGCGCAATGGCTTCTGGAAGATGAAGGAACCCTAGATGGCAATTCTCCAAAATTTTTCTCTCTAAAATAATGGATAATTAGGGTTATAATAATATATATATATAGGGATGTTGAGTGGCTGAATGAAAGTTGATAGGGTGACACATGTCATGATTTTATTGGATAATTTTGGTTATATTATTTGATCTTGATTTGCCTTTATCAAAATATTATTTAAGTCGTTTTAAATCTAAATAACTCAAAATAAATATTGAAAATAATCATAAAAATCTGGAAAAATTACAAAAAATATATTTTGAAATTAAAAACTCTAGAAAAATATTTGGGATAATTTTATATTCATAGATTTCCTACTATAATTAGGAGAAGCTCTAAACATTAGTTTTCCCCATATAACTAAAAATAAATACTAAAATTATTCCAAAAATTATGAAATAATTCCAGAAAATATATAATAATATTATAAATCCTACAAAATAACGTGAGTCCATTCTATATTCCTGGGATTGCACAATAAATTCTACAAGTTCTAAAAATTAGTTATTAGCCTAATTACTCCCAATAAATACTAAAAATAAAATTTTCAGAAAATTTTATAAAATATATTTTATTATTTAGAACCTAAAATAAAAGTTTAGGATATTTTAATTAAGTTTGAACATAAAATAAAATTTCAAAGTCCTAAAAAATTAGTGTTACTAGATTTTAATTAACTAAAAATTATGAAAAAAATCCCAATAATCTAAAATAGCCTAAAAATAATTCTAAATAAATATTTATATAAGTAAATATACAAAAAATTTTATTTTCTAATTAAATAAGAGAATACTCTAAATAAATTCAACATCTATAATAAATATAATAATATAAAATATACACAAAATACCTATTTTGGGTGAGGGAGTTTACAATCTACCCAACTTAAAACAATTTCGTCCTCGAAATTAAACTAGGGTAGGGTTTCTCTATCTAACCTCACTTGATTACAGTCTAAAGAATTCTCCTTAAGTCAACATTGCAGTTTTTACCTAACTTAGAATTTACCCATCTATCATCTAAGGCTATACATCTAAGAAGGCTATGCCCTAAATTATTTAATCATGTTATTGAATCCTCAATTTTTTTTTCCAAACATATCCTCTATGATATGCCCTTAATCATTTATGAAAGAGGGTCACCAAGCAAAGCGATTGGCCTGCGGGGTATATCTAGTACTATCTATATATCAACTTATACCAAGCAAGATGTTTCGTCTTTCCGAGATAAGGAAAGACGAGGATCAATAATAAAGAGTTCAAGGGAGAGGTAATAAATGCAAGTATGGGGATCAAGGCGCTTTAAAGAATTCAATTAGGAATTTGTCAAGGCGGTTGTGGATTGAAGTCCTATTTTGGTAGTTCCTATTTACATGCTCGTATCAGTACGGTTGTGTAACGGATCCGATGTGCTCAGATATATCTAGAGGGCAAGTACATTCGTCTACTAATCACTATATATCTCAATCCACGTAAAATAGTTATGTGAATGGCGAATCGAGCGCACTATGGTTGATCAGACCGTAGTACACTAATTCTGAAATGTATTAGTGTGCGCGCCCAATAATACATATGTAGTGAACAAGCTTGATAAAGAATAGGCTTGCAAAAACTAGGCTATAATAGCGGCATAAGTCAAGATAGTACAACAAATATAACTACGCTGGATTATGATGAAAGAAGGTGCAAATTAATTCAAGTTCACAAAACAAAAATAACATAAGCAACAATAATAAAAGACTCTACAATCTCTATAGTTATCATACAACCTTCTTGTCTAAGTCGCTAGTCGACCAATAGGGGCATGGACCTCTAAATTCTATCGCCTGAATAAACACTGTCGTCTATGCTATCATACAATTAATGTCATTCAGTTACACTACCTCGATGGGTCAAGTGGACTATGTGATACTAGGTTGTGAGGCATACTACCCAACTTAAAAGAATTAAACTAATACTGTGACAGTCTTAAGAGGATCCTACAAAATAATCTTGCACATGTAAATAAAACAGAAACTCTCATTAGGGTATATGAGGAAAGATCTTGGTACTTATTAGGGTCTCCTATTGCGTTATATAGGTAAGGGTCACCTTAAGTCTTAACCATAGTGCTCATAGAACATGTGTCAATAGTAAGAATAGAAGAGTTACTGCTTTAAGTGGAGAATGAGGTATAAATCGTATCGAGGTGGGGGTACAAATTATGTGGTCTACAACTAGAGGATAATCATCGGGTCTCAGTCTGCAAGAATAACTCAAACTTATCAAACTCTAACTACCAGGCACAAAATTTCAAAATTTAACATTAGCAACTATAATCCTAGCAACTATATGTCCTTATCACAGAATAAAATCACCTGGCCTAGAAGTGCCAGATGGCACGAGTTGAAAGATGAAGAGAAAAAAAAAAACGTAATCAGTCATCGCCCACTAGCGAGCGCTATGGTCACAGGGGAACAATATATGAAATAGAGGGGGCTCTAGATAGCATCATGGTTTTCCAATGGGAGTGGTATGCTAGTTGCCACGTTCGGGGTATGATCATGGAAAAGTGTTGATTACATTCCTCTATGCTTCCTAGGGTGCTGTCTACTAATAACAAGACAATGACATAAGTTTTATAGTTCTCTAATACTATCCAATTATGAGGGTTAGGTTCAGTCCTAATGTTCAATATTGGTTCTCCATTGGTTCCTCAATACTAGGGTCAAACATTATGGTAAAACTTCTAACTATCTCTAGTAGTGTCTATACTACTCTCAAGTCTTCTTAATACATCAAGGGGTAATGGTATACCAATCTAAAGATAAAGAATTCTAGGTTCACTAGATATTCTAAACTTAGTGGTGTATCTATATTCTAGTTGTATGCTTAATAGGTGTGCTACCCTAATTATCATCCTAATAACATGGGTTCCTATATTCTAGCAGAAGGCTATATATACTCAAGGAACTATTAGGGAAGCACATGAATCAAGCAGGATGCAATTATTCAAATAAAATAGATTAGAAGAAATACGAGTCATAGTCAATTATGGATGAGATCCTATACTCTAACCCTATTTGCAGGCTTGCTCGGTACAGTAACGTAACCGAGACAATATGCTCTCGACCCACATGGGCCACCACAAAAATATGTCATGCCCCAGTCCCAAAAATACGTAGGACTAGGAACACGTAAGCATGCCAGCCGCATGGATATGGCAACTCCAATATATGGAAACCAAATCTATACGTACGCTGTAATATGAATATCAAATCCACATGTTGTATAAATCTATCACAAGTCACAGGGTATAATCTAAATCTCATCCACGAAAATCAATATAAATAAATAACCAGCATCTATGAAACAAGATCTCAATAAGAAGTATCTAAGGATGATAGTTGGATGGAAACAAATCCACTACCAACTCGAATATAAGAGCAAATACAAAATAAGTACAACACAATCAAACCCAATATAAGTATACCAGCTATCGATCATGGCTCAAAGAGAAGACATCCACGAAGCATATACAACCATCCAAATCTGCGCTCCTGCAAATACTCAAGAACAAATACACCTGACAGCGGACCAGGTCCTCAGAGGGACATAACAAGATACTTAAACATATGCCAATAAAGTACTGAAATAAATATCCAATGGGTCGCCTAACCATCTATGTGAATGCAGTTTGAGAACAACTTTCTAACAAGTTAGCTATCTAGCTGAGAACTGGGATTGGCATGACTCTCTCGGAGAACCAGGGGCCTCAAAGGCATATCGTCTTTTGAACGGCAGAGGCCCGCCAAGTAGTAAAGGGGTCATCATCGCCCGTATCTCCAGCGGAGCTTCCGGGTTACAGAAGAAAAGTGTAAAGGAGCTCAAATACGGTACTGTTGTTCTCCCCACCCCATGCTCTAAGCATGTCACATCCATGACACGATTTGGTTCATAGCCTATTCTTAGTACCCTAGCCCAATCCTGCAACCAAACAAGGACAAGGATGGGACTACCGTACTACAATAGGCTATGTCCCTAGACCTCTAATAACTGCTAAGTCTACTAGCATGCAAAGTTTCTAACAGCAGTTATTCCTAACGCACGGCTCACACGTACAGGAGGCCAAACCTGCACGCAAGTCTGTGATCTACATGAGACTCACAACTCGTGTAACAACTGTGTCGCGGCCAATGAACCTAATGATGCTACATGATAATGGGGTAGTCTCATAAATAAGGTCAATGCAAATACATAAATAAAAATATATCGCGACGACACCGTCGCGCGTATTTTATATAACAGTTAAAATATATGAAATAAAGATAGAAAACAAAGATGCATGTAACATATGGAATATAAATAACAGTACAATGGCAAGGTATACTTGCCTGGCAAGGAAGCTGTAATGTACCAATAACCTGCTCCAGAAATCGCGCAGAACAATCCAATATCCTATGTACACATAAATATAATACAATAGAATCATTAATCATTACACTAGCACATACTCAACCACATTTACACTGGACTCAGGGGGTATACTAGGGGTAACACTAGTCATCTAACACGGTCAATTATGCGTTGAATTACGCGGGTGTCGCATCTTCAAGTACTGTACGAAATCAGTCAGTCAACTGACAGGTGTATATGCCAGTACGTTAATGTACGCAAGGCAGACAAATTCACAAGTTTTTAGGGTCAACATGGTCAAGGTAAGTATGGGATAGTCCACGGTGTCCTAGGTTCGTACAGTCTGAATATTTAGTCATAATTATCAATTAGCATTTACTTACATATATATTCATATAACTATATAATAATATAACCATCAATTTATTTTCATAACTATTGGAATACATATAGTAATTACGTACATAAATATATATACCAAACTGAATAATATTTGCGTACATGTAAATGTACGAACGCGCGTTGGGTTCTCCGACTCAGGGTCTGATGTAAACTAACCGTGGTGGCTAAATACTAACGTCCTACTGGAATACTGTCAGAGAATGTACTCGCCTGGGGTCCTGCTGCTGGTATGAATCAGAGTCCAAGTCACAGTCCAAATAGCCTATGTATTACAAATTTATCACGTCAAAAGATAATTTATTTTAATTTATTTAATTCTGGAATAATTACTCTAAAATCCTATTTTAATCTTATTATTCTGATTTTTATGTTAATTCCTAAATTTTGTCCAAAGAAACTGAATTTTATCAACTCGAGACTCATGGCACGCAAACCGAGGCAATCTGTTGACCGAAAAGTCAACCGACACAAACTCAACTTTCATGCATGATTTCCTGTATATTTCAGTGTCAAAAACATGCTAGAATTTACGGCTCGTCCGAATTCAAATTCGTTTGGAAATTATGGCACATACAAATTTTGTATTGTGCACCGATGGTTAAATTCTAACCTAGAAGTTCTACAGAATTAATAGTATATAAATACTTTGAATTAAATTCTGAGAAAAATATATGTCAATTATCTCAACATTAGATTTCCGAAACTTTAAACGGTTCATGATTCGGATTCCTGGTTCCCCTGGAATCGCAAAAACATCAAAACGCATCTATTTTCGGACATGCTGTGTTCTACGAATTTTCCAGAATTTAATACTCATAATTTTGTAAAAAAATTTATATAATCAGAAATCTAACCTCAATATCGTTCTAACAAAAAAAACTAGGCCTCGTTTGGAGTCCGAAACTATGCGCAATGACTTCTGGAAGATGAAGGAACCCTAGATGGCAATTCTCCAAAATCTCTCTCTCTAAAATAATGGGATAATTAGGGTTATAATAATATATATATATATAGGGATGTTGAGCGGCTGACAAGTTGATAGGGTGACACGTGTCATGATTTGATTGGATGATTTTGGTTATATTATTTGATTTTAATTTGCCTTTATCAAAATAGTATTTAAGTCGTTTTAAATCTAAATAACTCAAAATAAATATTAAAAATAATCATAAAAATCTGAAAAAATTACAGAAAATATATTTTGAATTTAAAAACTCTAGAAAAATATTTGGGATAATTTTATATTCATAGATTTCCTACTATAATTAGGAGAAGCTCTAAACATTAGTGTTCTCCATATAACTAAAAATAAATACTAAAATTACTCCAAAAATTCTGAAATAATTCTAGAAAATATATAATTATATTATAAACCCTAGAAAATAACGTGAGTCCATTATATATTCCTAGGATTGCACAATAAATTCTACAAGTTCTAAAAATTAGTTATTAGCCTAATTACTCCCAATAAATACTAAAAATACTCAAAAAATTCCCAAAAAATTCTAGAAAATATATGTTATTAATTAGAACCTAAAATAAAAGTTTGGGATATTTTTAATTAAGTTTAAACATAAAGTAATTTTTTTAAAGTCCTAAAAAATTAGTGTTACTAGTTTTTAATTAACTAAAAATTATGGAAAAATTCTAATAATCTAAAATAGCCTAAAAATAATTCTAAATAAATATTTATATAAGTAAATATACAAAAAAAATTTATTTTCTAATTAATTAAGAGAATACTCTAAATAAATTCAACATCTATAATAAATATAATAATATAAAATATACACAAAATACCTATTTTGGGTGAGGGAGTTTACAAATCTCATCCACAATAGATAATCACAGATCAAATGCCAGAATAATGCAAATAAAATAAACTAACAAATCTCAATAAAAGTGTCTCGGAGAATAATCCGAGAACAAGTCTGATACATCAATGCAATAGACTGAAAATAAAATAACTAGAAACAGAAATAAATGAGTATCTCAAGCCAATACTCAGGAGAAGTCCTCTGGTACGATCTCGTCCTCAAATCCTGGTTATGCCCCAATGTAGGCACCTGCTTCTGCTAATGCTAATGCTCCGGTCCCGTATACCTCGGGATAGATCTCGTCAGCTAATCTTGGGGACATAATCCGGATCTAGGTCCTCAGGGGACATAACAAGGTACAGATAATACAAGCCAAAATAAATGCAGTGCAGCAATAAATAAAATAATAGGGTAAACTATATAACCAGCTAAGTGATATGCAAGTGAGAGTTTTAGTCATACTCGGGCTGAGACTACTATAGGATCGGTGTCGATGAAACCCATAGCAGTATTCTCTCGAAGGGCCAGAACTTGTGCCAAAGTTCTGTGTCAGAGACTATGACACTTCCAGATGACAATATATATAATATAATCAGCCTTGATATGGTAATACTCTCCCCACCCAATGTAATCTCACGTCACAGTTCACGATGTACATGTCCATGTCACGCAAGACCATAACTAATACAACAAGTCAGGTTATAATCTAAGCATGTAAACAGTGTATGTCATAAACCTGTATCCTATACAGAATCACCATGAATATCTCAGAAAGATTTTGTCTCATGAATAGTGTTAAGTGTCCTGGGTATAATATACTTGATAAGACAAGTACGAGGATGTAAAGGGTCACGAATATCC
Organism: Iris macrosiphon; assembly: GCA_036927795.1. Taxonomy (NCBI): domain Eukaryota; kingdom Viridiplantae; phylum Streptophyta; class Magnoliopsida; order Asparagales; family Iridaceae; genus Iris; species Iris macrosiphon. Next base: position 130,372 of record JAYESA010000368.1, read on the forward strand.
ATCTCTAGATGACAATACATAACACCGCGTACGGTGTTGGCACCCGACTATAATCGGACGCTAAGTAAGTCACACGATCCTAGGTTAAGCATGCACAACAATGTAAAAGAATCAAGAAAAATATGAACAATACTGCAAAGTTTGGCAAGGTACACTTGCCTGGGGTTCTGGCTCCAACTGTAGCTCTGGCTTCAGTGTGATTTGCAGATACTACTCCGGTTGCTGAAATAAGCATCACCATTAGATTCAAAAAATATCAAATAGCTAAAAATGTCTGTCCTTAAGTCCAATTTGGACACAGGGGCAAAAATGACAGTTTCTGGTCAAAGCGGGGTCCACATATGGGCCGCTTTGTACCGAAAACTGTGTCAGGGTCAAAGGTCTCTAAATTCGTCAAACTTAGTGTCAACAAGTCAGGAACGATGATACGAACCCAACGGAACTTCCAGAATTGGATTTCGATGAGCCGTCACAAAATCGCCCGTCAAGTGGAGCCGGTGGGGCCCACGATACGCGATTTTGTCAACGTTCTCAGAATCGAACCAAACTTGGGTCACAGGACCAGCGTATTGCTACGAGTCCGATGGCATAAGTTTCGTCTCGATCCGACGTGTGTACACAAAGTTACGACGTATTCCAAAATAGGCGGATATGGGGCGTTGTCGGTGGATACACGTTGATTCCGGTGTGCACGCACATCCAAATCCACTTCTGCGAAATCCCACACGTCCATATCAACGACGCCCACATTTCGGTAAAGACCGCGTACGACCAAGTCGTCCCGTTTGGCGGGGCGCACTCAGTTCCGGGGTGAAATAAGGCGTTGGTTTTCCTGTTTTTGGATCGCAGTTTGCGATCACCACAGGACGCAACGCACCGAGCGGATTGTACGGCCATCGAGAGGGTTATACAGTCTACGCGTTACAACAGACAGAATAGAAAACGGAATAACGAGGAGAGATGAAACGCTACCTGAACAGGGCTCCGAGAAGTCTGAATTTTACGTGTCCAAGTGTCTGTTTCGTGTCCTGGTTAGGGTTCCGCTGTCGGATCCTGCAGTGTCCGTGTCCGGTACTGCTCGAGTCTGTGTCCGGAGACAGCGGAGGATTCGCCGGCGGAAGTCGACGCTTGCGGAGGCGGCGCTCGTGGGCGGCAGCGGCGAGGTCGGGCGGCGCTCGTGGGCTACTGCTGCCGCTGCTGCTCGTCGGAGAGGATCGGGGCTGCGAGGTGGCTGGAAGCATGTCTCGGGCGGAGATAGGCGGAGCAGTCGGGGGTTAGGGCGGCTGTGGAGGTGGGGCAGTCGGGTTGAGTTGGGGGAGGAGATGATCGACGGAGATGGGGCTGTGGTGATGGTGGAGGGAGAAGGACGGCGGGAGAATTAGGGTTCCGGCTAGGAGATCGTCGGTGCGGGGATAGGAGAGAAGTCAGGATTATTTTCGGCGACAGCGGGCACGGAAGTCGAGGGTTATTTATAGGTGGTGAACAGTGATTCCGGTGGAATCCGATTAGGGTTTGGTTAGGGTTTACACTGATGGTGTATGTTATGGGAAATCGCCCCTACTACGCCCAATTTTGGGCCTATATTTCACGTGTATGGAAGCCGGTTGGTGGCATGGACCTGTACTCACAAGAGAATGGCTACTATCTGTAGTGCCCCGCTCCGCGTCGGCACTATGTACAAGTGGGATCGACTTGCTTGCTCGAACGGAAGTCTTCTCGGAGAGTTCCCGACCGATTAATCAAGGTGAGTGGGCAGAACTGCATTCTCTGATTCTTGTACGACTTAATAATGAATCTTAGTTTTTGAATGCTTGTTTGCTTAAGAAGAATGTTTTCATAAGAAGAAATGATAGAACCGACTCAGCATGCTAATAAGAGAACGCACATAGCTTGTCATTGAAACGAACCTGCTGCCTAACTAGAGAATATGTAATGCTTGTCAGGAATAAGAAAGAAACATTGCCATGCTAAGAGATATAAGAAATGTGCATGCTTAGTTACACCGACACAGCTCAAACGAACTCTTGCTATGCTAAGAAGATAAGTAAATGAATAAGTATGAGTATGTCCCTGTGAATATGCTAAGAAAGAGATAGTTTTTGCTTGTTAAATAAGAATAAATCGTGCTTGTCAAAAATATGTTTTGCTTGTCTGTTTTGCTATATCGAACTGCTGCCTTTGATTCGTATATGCATAGACTAATAGTGCACCCTGATGTTCCGTGCCTTCGGGTTCCAGGGGGGTGTGCTATTAGATATGTGAAAAGATGTGTTTGCTTAAATAAGAAGAAGAGTATAGTCTAATAGTCCGTCCTGATGTTCCGTGCCTTCGGGTTCCAGGGGGGTGTGGCTATTAGATTGTTAAGTGCTTGTGAATGTGAATGTGATTGTTGCATTGGTCTCGGACAACTTGTGCACAAGGTAATAGTCTCTCGGTCGATTCCTGGGGCACTGGGAATCGGTCGGTCCGGAAGGGATTGTAGAGCACCCTGATGTTCCGTTCCGAAAGGATCTAGGGGGTGTTGTTGTCCATCAATGAGTTTCTCAGGACCGTCATATAGATAGGGCGCATGCTAGGTTTACCTTCTTGCATACCTATCACTGTGACACCAGAAGATTGATTCATAAGTTTGTCCATATAAGCATATTATGACTAACTTGTGTGTCTGCTGCAGGGATAACCGTTCGGCCATGGGATAAGAATATGAGTTTATGCATAAGCCTGCTTGCTCATTAAGATGTGCATCATAGAGTTTATCTGATAGTGTTGCATGCATTTGCATCGGTCGGACAATGGCTATTAGTGCAGAGCTGAACCTTGGTTACGGCTGCTTCGGCAGTAATGTGCAGCCATGAGTCACAGCTGCTAATAGCATCAGATAAAGGAGTCATTGGTTAGCTGGTTTACCGCTACCGATCCTGAGTTTCTCGAGGACCGACCTTTGATTAATAGTTAAACTTGTGTGCTTGATATGTTTGCCTCAATTCGATATGCTCAGTCTGCTAAATAAGCTTTGCCCTAAAAAGAGTTAGATTATGATACACAATGCATGTTGCGCACGTCCCGATGAGAACGATTGTCCTGCGGGAGAGCTGCAACGTGGTGATTCACGTTCAGCGGGGACAATTGAGCTTGCGGGAGATTGGGGCGTTGCTTGGATGCTTGAGTATCGAGTATGCAAAACTGTTTCAAAGTTATGTTTCAAAAAGACGTAATATGACTCTGCTAGAACTGCATGAAACGAACTTAGGTAAAACTAGCAAGATCACTAGTAATGCAATGTTTTGCCACATGATTACTTAGTGTGGGTTTCAGGGGGTGTAGCTTCTGTTCAGTTGTTTTATCTCACCAGTACTTGCATAAAGTGCTGACCCACCAACAGTTTGCTTGTTCTCAGGTGCTCGTTCGTTCGGGAAGCGATAGCCGTGCCTCATCCCAAGGAGCCAGAAATCTGGAGTCGATGCCTCGAGCTGCATCGAGTTTGTGCCTGCTTTGAGCTGCTTTCTGATAGAGGGACATAATGTATGGAACGGTATCATTGTAATCGAGAGAAGAGTGCTTGAGCGAATTGTAACCTCGGCCATGCGCCGCTTGTAACATATGTGAATATCAATAAAAGAGCTTGTTTCATGTGCCATTGTGTTCTTTACTTTTCTGCAATATATGTGTGTCGCTGCTTCAGTATTTAATAGCTTACTTGCCCTTGTTTCAAGCTTTGGCCTTGTGCAAGCGCACTTTAGGCTTGCACGGCATCACGCCCGAGCGAGGACGGTCGGTTCCGTAGGGACCAAAGCGAGGACGAACGGCCCTGCGGGACCGGGGCGTGACACTATCTAGTGCGCTTTGATAAACAAGAAGACATGGACCGCATCCTACAAAGTGGCCCTTGGTCGTTTGACGGACGGTTAATAGTTCTCCGAAGGTGGATGGCTGACTCAACCTTCGAGCGAGAGAGACTGACAGAGGTACAAGTTTGGGTCCGTTTCCTAAATCTTCACCCCCCCCCGTTTATGGGGCGGAGCTGCCCTGATGATGTTCGCCAGTCTGATTGGTATGCCATTGAAGATCGACCAACCGACTACGATATTGTCCATACTAGATTACGCCAGAGTGTTCATATAAATTGTTGCCACTGAAAAACTCCCCTCCTCCATCCCCATCGAACTCCCGAGTAAATATCTTTTGGAACAAGATGTCGAATACGAATGGGTCCCCCCTTCGTGTTTGACCTGTGGGTGCTTCGGACATATAAAGCAAGTGTGCAATGAGAGAGCGGCCAGCCACATCACAGCAGAAGAAGCCCCAATTACACAGCATGAAGTCACATCCCCAAACACAACAAACCAGGTAGTTATATATATGCTGGAAGATGAAGATACTGAAGCAGATGCCCAAGCGTCACGTCCTGATGTATAAAAAATGGAAATAGCTCAAAGCATCCTTAGCAAAAGACAAGTGGATAACGTAGACTCCTCTCCCCATCCCGACAAGCAAAGCCCCCCAGCTCAGTCAACTACAACCCAGAGCTGTCCTGCTATGAGTGATAACTCCGAAACTTCCACCTGTAAGACCAGAAGGAAGAATACCCACACAGAGACCCACCCGACTCCCCTTCCCTTGTCAAACGCGACCTCAAGATTCAACTAAGAAGCGGTCCCCTCCAACACTGCAGAATTTACCAGAGCGAATCCCCAATGGGAAGAGTTGCTAAAAAAATGTGCTGAAGGTCAGGGCTCCCTCAACAATCCTAACCCTCAAGAGGCAGAAGACCCATACTCCACCCTACAGATGAGTACGAGATCGACTACGGGTACCCCCTAACCTGTAAATGTTTGTTATCACCTGGAACTTTAGAGGGACGAACTCTAGAGGAAGGTGGAGAAGCATTCGTGACTGTATGCGTAAGTATCAGTGTAACATCATTATCCTACTTGACTCCAAGATCAAATCTGAAGCTGTTCTCGCCCGCAGAGTCCTTTTGAACTGGGAGGCGGTTCATAATCTTCACTTCTGTGATATAGCCATAATATGGATAATGTGGGATACCAAATCCTGGAAATGTAGTATTCGTTTAGAATCTGAACAACTCATGGTGGTTGAATTCTCCAACCACAGTGGTCTCAAGTTCATTCTCGGAGCTGTGTACGGTAGAAATGATCGAAGACTTCGCTACAAATTATGGCGAGATATCGACATTATGAGCAAGACCTACGGGTCCTCCCTCCCTCTTATTATGCTAGGCGACTTCAATGCCATCCTCTACAACCATGAGAAGTGGAGCGAGAAACACGTTCCCGATCCTATCTTGGAGTATTTCCAGAACAGCCTCACGAGTTCCGGCCTCTCGTGCGTGACCCACATCAGTTACGTATGGACCTGGAATAACAAAGCATCCGACAAAAGGATCGAATGTCAACTTGACCGCGTCCTCGGCAGTCATAAATGGTTTGACTTCTTTGCAAACATAGTTATCGAAGCACTTCCTGCTGCTACCAGTGACCACTCCCCCCTCTTCTTCAAATTCCCCACAGCTAGCAAAAGTTGTCATCCGACCTTTAGATACAACAACGCTTGGGTTTTACAGGAAGGCTACCACGAAGCAGTGAAGGAAGGTCTCAATGCTCAGGTGTACGGCCTTAATCAATATAGACTAACATAGAAGTTGAAATCAGTCAAGAACAAGATAAAAGACTGGAGCAAAAGGAAATCCATCGCCATCTGTAAACCCCCTAATTTTTTAGATTTAGATTTTATTAATATTATGTTATATAATTATTGTGATTAAGAGATTTTTTTATTATATTTTAGCTAATTAATATATTATATTCATGGACAGATAATTATCTATGTTTAATTAATAATATTACACAAAAAATATATTTTTGGGTGTACAACTATTATTAGAGTATTGTAGAATTTTTTAGGAATTATTTGGAGTTCCAGCCTATTTTTAATGGCTATATATATATATATATATATATATATATATATATAGAATAATTATTATACCTAAATCTAAAATCGTACCCGAACCAAACCCTAAACTCTAAACCCGAAACCCACAGACCCACAACCGTCCGCTACAGTAACCGACCCCCTGCTACAGTACCCTCCCCGACCGCTCACTTCCCCTCCCCGAAACTGCCCCGACCCCCTCTCTTCCTCTCCCTGAAACTCCCTCTCCTTCACCCTATATATGCAGACCACCCCTCAGACATCTCCTCGACCACCGTCGACCGTCCAGACACACCGCCATCATCACCCAGCCACCGCCACCAACACCTTCACCCCGACCACCGCCGACCCAGGTGACCCTCAACCGCCAATGAGTGGTTGACGACCCCGTGCACCACTCGTGGACACCCCCGCCACCACCGACGACCGTGCACCACCACCCGCAGTCGTCCACGCGAATCACATCACAGACTCGACCCCCTCTGTTTTAGGTGCGTTATCTTCCTTCATGTTGCATCATTTCTCGAACAACTAGTTACGTTGTGTTCACAACATAAACCTCTTCCACCCCCTTCAAGTAGATCGACTTTTGGTGCTCTGGATCGAGAGAAAAGTCGATCCAAAGTCGACTAAAAATCTGTTTTGAAACAGATTCGAAACAGTCCCAAACCACCATGTCCATGGCCTATTTTCTCCCAAAATATTAACCATTTAAAATCAAATTAAATAGTAATTTAGATAATATAATCGAGTTTTAATCTCTTTAATTAGTTTATTTTATTATTAATTTATTTGCTGATTATTCAGCGTTGAAATTTGTCAAAAACTTGATTTCGTAAAACCAAATTTTCTCGATATGGGGTACGTCCTGCCAAACGAGGCAACTTCGTCGTGTGATGATTTTACTGAAAGTCGTATATCGTCAACGTAGACGTGTAGGATTTTGCAGAACTTGATTTGGATGTGCGTGTACACCGGAATCAACGCGTATCCGTAAAAAATATCATATCGTCTTGTTCTGACACTTGTCATAATTTCTTGTGTGCTTGCCATTTTGTAACAAAACTTGCACCATTGTATTCGCAGCGTTACGCTGGTCCTGTGACCCAAGTTTGGTTCGATTCTGAGAAGGTTGACAAAATACTGTTTTGAGGGCCCTACGGTTCTATTTGACGGGTGATTTCGTGACCGGCTCATCGGAATCTAGTTCTGGACGTTCCGTTGGGTTCATGATATTGTTTTGGACTCGTAGACACTAAGTTTGCTAAATTTGGAAATTTTTATCTTTAACACGTTTTTTGGTGCGAAGTGGGCCACATGTGGACTCCGCTTTGACCTAAAACTGTTAATTCTTCCCCTATGTCCAAATTGGACTTATGGGTAGTCAATCCTAGCCATTTCTAGTATTCTAAAAATAATGGTGATGTTTGTTTCAGCATCAGAAGGCGTACTTGTAGATTCCACTTTTACAGGAGCAGTTGACTGAGTTCAGAACCCAGGCAAGTGTACCTTGCCAACTTACAGTAAATTCTGTTATATAATCAACTTATATTTCATTTTATATATTCTTGTGATGTGCCTGCCCAACCTAGGACCGTGAGACGTTGCTTAGCGTCCGAACAAGATTCGAGTGTCGACGCCGTACGCGAAATCGTGTAACATCATTTAGAGAGTTGATTCCACGATCCTGTTTTTGTGTACTTGCTTTACCAAGTACGTCATACTGTAGGACAATTGAAAGTATTTTATGTGAAATTTTTTTTTGAGTTATTCATGGTGATTCTGTATAGGCTTACAGGATTCGTGATATGAGACTTGCATATTATATAGAAATCGTTATGACTCGTTGTACTAGCTAGAAGTCATGATCTTGCATGTTATGGACATGAGACGTCATGAACATGAGATGTGAGGGTACATTGGGTGGGGAAAGACATACCATACTACAGGCTAATTATTTATATATATACTATACTACTGGCGATGCTTTGGCACATATACTGGAGTCGTGATACTACTTGCTTTAGCACATATATTGGAGTCGTGATATTACTTGCTTTGGCACATATACTGGAGTCGTGATACTACTTGCTGCTATGGGCTCTCCGATACAGAGCCTGTAGTAGTTTCAGCCTGAGTACGAGTGATGCTCTCACGTGCATATCACTTAGATGGTTGTATTAGTTTACCCTTGAGTATATGGCATTATACTGTTTTACTTTGGCATGATATTTTTTGTACCTTGTTACGTCCCTCTGAGGACCTGGTCCCTTGCCAGTTTTGTAGCATAGACCGTTGTAGAGCCTGTCTGGAGTTGCTGATGTGTGTTGCTTTGTCTTGCAGGCATTGGTGCCAGGTACTTATATCAGTTCTTCTGGCGTTATGGTTATTTATTCATATTGTTTATTCATTTGCTGATGTAGCCTAGTTTTATAGACTCATATTCCTTTCTTGAGTCTATTCGAGCTTATGTGTTACTGGACGGCCGACTTTAGCACATGTAGTTCATTCTTTATATTTGTTCTTTATGTGGATTGAGACATAGATATTTTTTTAGTATTCTTAGATAGTTACCTTTATTACACAGCTTATACGTATTCGAGTCAGACCAGAGTCTGGTCGAATGCGTAGCTGGCATGTTACGTATTTTTTGTCCTACGTATTTTGGGACTGGGACGTTACATATTTTTGTGGTGGCCCATGCAGGTCCAGATTAAATCGTTTCGGTTACTTTCTGGTACCGAGCGAGCTTGTAATCAGGATTAGCTGTATTAGCATCTCAATCTATAACTGATTTGAAAATTCCTTAGCATTTTATTATCGCCCTTGGACTTTATAATCGTACTCGTTTACCCCCTCGACATCCTTATTATTTTTTATCATCTCTCCCTATTTCAGAGAGATGGACGTTCGTGCACGGTATTTCCTCCAGAAGCAGATTCTTGTCCAAGGCGAAAGAAGTCATGCTGGATATAAATTTTTGAGAAGATGGTTACCCTTAGTAGGGAAGGTAGATAGGTTATTCCTATATTCTAGAGCTAGTATAGATTGTTAGCATAAAAATTAAATATAGTATTGAGTTTAAGGATTAGTTGTATTACTCCCTCTACTGCATTCATATTCTTCATATTAAATTCTTATATTATTTTGCATATATAGCCTTGTGTTTTTGCAACAACGATCCTTCTAATTATAATAACTGAATAGATCCTTCTTCCTTTTCCAGTCGTGCCCTAGTAGCAAATTAATCTTTTAGTTAGTACCCTCTTTATGGTGTTAATATCCATCTCACTGTAGGTATCAGTTCTATTCTATTTCTAATTCCCTGATTTAGTCACTGTGACTTGATTTTTCCAAGATAATTATCTAATCGTACCTTATTCAATCCTGTGACCATACTCCCTAAACTTATCATAAACTTTTCTTGTATTGGTCGGTAGATTCCTCCTTTGTGATTCCCTCGATTCGTTCTCTCATCATTAATGTCATACGATGATTGAAGTCTCTATACCACCTTGCTCTAGTTATACCCGACCAAACCCTTTTTTATGTTTTGTTGAAGACTTGAATTATAAAAACAATATTGTTTGGGTAACAATTTTTTTTATAGAGTTGTCGACCAATAGTACCCTGATAATATCTAGGTCTCCTTAGAGAATATTTGATTATGGCGAGTAGACCCTAGAACCCTTGAATTCTTATTAGAAAGTAGTCCCTTCCAGAAATCTTGTTAGTAGGACCCTGACTTTAGTTTTGGATACCAAATTAATTTTTATAAGTTGGGTTGATCGTACCCCCTGGTTTTAGAATAGGGTTATTTTGAAATTTCAGGAAAAACTTGAATTTATTTGGTACTAATTAGGATTAATTCCAAATAGAATGAATTACCTCTTTAAAATTTTGTATCCTTTAATACCTTGGTTGTGGCTCGGATATTTGGAGCATAACACTATTCTTTTCTTTCCAACAACTTCCACCCATATGACCTAGACTAGTCACTCTACACCCATGACATGACTATCACTCACAAACTCACCTTTCCATTCTTCATTTTAGTCGCATAACATTCTCGACGCAATTGTACACACAAATGACACCTAGATATCCTTTTTTCGTTGCGGACAGTTTTAATACGCAACATCGACTCAATTTTTCTGACAACTTTGAGATTTATGAGGCTAACTGGACCTACTTCACTCATGACCTAATTAGAAGCAAGAAAAACTAGTAAACTTCCTTTATAGAGTTATTGACTCATTAATTCCATGGTAGTACCCAGATTTTCTTTGACAGGCTGTGACAACGGTCATAAAATCCTTAACATATCGTATCCCTCCTTGAAGTTAGACTTTCTTAAAATCCTTAGAAATATGATGATGACTATAGTTCCTGCGGCCAACTTCATTCTTATAAGTTGGGTAGAGCCTTGATCAAGCGTACACTTATTCTTAGAATGCGACGTCAAACTAGGACTCTATTTGGTAACTGCGTCCCCCATCTTTTGATAAATAAGTGCGACCTTGCTTAACTAAATTTTTTTCTACCATATTTATTTTTAATTTCGATGACAAATTTTTTATAAGTTGGGTAGATTGTAAACCCCCTGATTTTTTAGATTTAAATTTTATTAATATTGATATTATGTAATTATTGTTATTAAGAGAGATTTTATTATTATTTTTTTAGCTAGTTAATATGCTATATTCATGGACAAATAATTATATATATTTAATTAATAATATTACACAAAAAATATTTTTTTTATTGTACAACTATTATTAGAGTATTGTAGAATTTTTCTGAAAATTATTTGGGGTTCCAGCCTATTTTTAATGGCCATATATATATATATATATATATATATATATATATATATATATATATATATATATATATATATATAATAATAATAATAATTATAACTAAAACTAAACCCGCACCCGAACCAAACCCTAAACTCTAAACCAGCACAGCGCGGACTCGATCCCCTCTGTTTCAGGTGCGTTATCTTCCTCCATGTTGCATCATTTCTCGAACAACCAGTTTGTGTTCACAACATAAACCTCTTTCACTCCCTTCAAGTAGATCAATTTTTGATGCTCTGGATCGAGAGAAAAGTCGATCCAAAGTTGACTTAATATCTGTTTCGAAACAGATTTAAAACTGTCCTAAACCACCATGTTTATGGCCTATTTTCTCCCAAAATATTAACCATTTTAAAAATTAAATTAAACAGTAATTTAGACAACATAAGCGAGTTTTAATCTCTTCAATTAGTTTATTTTATTGTTAATTTATCTGCTGATTATTCAGCGTTGAAATATGTCAAAAACTTGATTTTGTAAAAGTAAATTTTCTCGATATGGGGTACGTCCCACCAAACGAGACAACTTTGTTGTGTGAGGATTTTACCAAAGACGTGTATCGTCAACGCGAACGTGTAAAATTTTGCGGAACTTGATTTGGATGTGCATGCACACCGAAATCAACGCATATCCGTTGAAAAATATCGTATCAGTCTGTTTTGACACTTGTTATAATTTTGTGTGTGCTTTTATTTTGTAACAAAACTTGTGCCATCGGATTCACAGTATTACGCTGGTCCTATGACCCAAGTTCGGTTCAATTCTGAGATGGTTCACGAAACACCGTTTTACGGGCCCCACAGTTCTATTTGATGGGTGATTTTGTGATCGGCTTATCAGAATCCAGTTTTGGACGTTCCGTTGGGTTCGTGACATCGTTCTGGACTTGTAGACACTAAATTTGCTAAATTTGGAGAACTTTATCTTTGGCACATTTTTTGGTGCGAAGTGTGCCACTTGTGGATCCCGCTTTGACCCAAAACTGTTAATTCTGTCCCTGTGTCCAAACATTGGACTTATGGGTAGTCAATCCTAGCCATTTTTAGTATTTTAAAAATAATGGTAACGTTTGTTTCAACATCCGGAGACGTACTTGCAGATTTTACTTTTACAAAAGAAGTTGACTAAGTTCAGAACTCAGACAAGTGTACCTAGCCAACTTGCAGTAAATCCTGTTATATTATCGACTTGTGTTTTATTTTATATATTATTGTGATGTACCTACTCAACCTAGGACCGTGAGCCGTTGCTTAGCGTCCGAACAAGATTCGGGTGTCGACGCCGTACGCAGAGTCGTGTAACGTCATTTAGAGAGTTGATTCCACGATCATGTTTTTGTGTACTTACTTTACCAAGTACACTTGACACTATTTTATGTGACAGAATATTTTTTAAGTTATTCATGGTGATTTTGTATAGGCTTACAGGATTCGTGATATGAGACTTGCATATTATATAAAAATTGTTATGACTCGTTGTACTAGCTAGAGGTCATAATCTTGCGTGTTATGGACATGAGACGTGAGGTTACATTGGGTGGGAAGAGATACACCATACTATAGGATAATTATTTATATATATATATACTATACTACTGAGGTTCTTTGGCACATATACTGGAGTCGTGATACTACTTGCTTTGGCACATATACTGGAGTCGTGATACTACTTGCTGCTATGGGCTTCCCGACACAGAGCCTATAGTGGTTTCATCCTGAGTACGAGTGATGCTCTCATGTGTATATCACTTAGATGGTTACATTAGTTTACCCTTGAGTATATGGCATTGTAAACTCTCTCGACCAAATTTAGGTTCACTTAGTTTAGATAGAGAGATTAGGGTTAATTTAGAGCCAATTAGAATTTAATTACAGTATTTTATATTTGTTGTGCAATATTTATATTACTTAGTGCACCTTACCATTGCCTCGATATTTAGAGCACTACACTGGCTATTACCTTCAAACAAATTTTATATACTTTTCCTAGACATGCCAGCCTTCTATTCTGACCCTTGTGTAACTCACAAATACTCTATCTTGTGCTTCATTTTAGTCGCACAAAAATTATTACAAACGTCCGTGCTTAAATTTAATTAATTCCAACTCTGTATTCTTTGTCCGTTCCAATCGAAATTAGAGAAACAACATCAACCCGTTTTGTCCAAACCAAATTATGATATTATTCTATTTTAAGTATATTACATCCATGACGCTAGCGTGCTACCAAATTTTAACCCTGTATATTTCCAATTAATTAAAGAACACCTTGCGCATTGATTTTAATTAAATTAATACGATGACCCAGCCTCACCCAAAACTAGACCCAACTCCTACCCAAACCCACACTCATACCCTCAAGACTCTTACTAAATACCATACACCATTTTAGTGCGTTACATCACACAAAAAATAAGGTATTTTTCTCCTCCAATGTAAGAATTTTTATATTTGTGCAATTTTTCAATTTTAAGGGCTTATGTGCAACTTATAGATCACCAAGGACTTTTGTGCAAATAGGAGGGTGAGGTGTCCACCTCCCATTGGAGGAAACATATGGAGAATTTTTTACCCTCCATTTTATTTTAGGCCTACATTCAATGCATGTACATGCATTAAATGTAGCCTACAACCCCTTTCAAGTGTTCACACCTAAACCCTAAACCCCCCCACTCCTATAAATACCTCACCCCTCCTCCTCCCTCAGCTCACCACAGCTACCTCCACCTCCGGCCACCCCTGACCTAACTCCCCCTCCGACCTCCCTCCTCTCAGGCACCCCCTGTCGCCACCACCCGCCGCTGCTCCGCCGCCAGCAGCCACCCACACCACCATCACCAACATCACCCGTACCACCCCCCTCTCTCACCTCGACCGCCCCCCCCACTGTAGCCACCACCACCACAGACCACCACCACCTCCTGGACCACCGCCCTCACCCTCTCCTCCATCGACCTCGCCACCGCCACCACCCCTGGCCGCCTCCGCCCACCGCCACCAACAGCAACACCGACAACACCACCATCACCGACATCATCTTCACCACCTCCCATCATCACCCCCGACTCCCCTTCGCTCACCCATGCCGCCTCAGCCACCCTCGGCCACCGCCACCGTCACCCCCGACCACCCACGACTCTTCCCCCGTCGACGACCACCCTCGGCCACCGGCCCAGCCACCGCTACCGCCGCTGCAGCTGCTGCAACTGCTGCTGCTGTTGTGCACGACCCCCCCACCCCCCGTCGGAGCTCCGCCTTCCTCCGTCGGCGATGACCTCGTCCGGACACCCCTCCCCGGACACGACACAGGTACACCCGCCCCTATTAATATATATATATATATATATATATATATATATATATATATATATATATATATATATATATTATATATGTATAGTATATATATATATGTATATTATAAATAAATATAAATTATATATATATATATATATATATATATATATATATATATATATATATATTAAGTATATATGTATATGTATATGTATATGTATATAAATATATTATATGTATATGTATATATTATATGTATATATATATAATATATGTATTATTTATATAAGTATATGTATATGTATATGTATATAAATATATTATATGTATATGTATATGTATTATGTATATATATATAATATATGTATTATATATTAAATATATAAGTATACGCATATATATATATATATATATATATATATATATATATATATATATATATATATATATATATATATATATATATATATATATATATATATTAAGTATATAATATATATGTATTATTATGTATTATTATATGTATATATTATATGTATCATGTATATATATAATATATATGTATTATATATAAATATTATTATGTATTATTATATGTATATATGTATATTATATGTATTATGTATATATATAAGATATGTATTATATATAAATATTATTAAGTATATGTATATTATGTATATATATATATATATATATATATATATATATATATATATATATATATATATATATATATATATATATATATATATATATATATATATATATATGTATATGTATGTATGTATGTATATGTATGTATGTATGTATGTATATGTATGTATGCATGTATATGTATGTATATATATATATATATATATATATATATATATATATATATATATATATATAAATTATATAATATATATGTATTATTATGTATATATTATATGTATCATGTATATATATATAATATATATGAATTATATATAAATATTATTATGTATTATTATATGTATATATGTATATTATATGTATTATGTATATATATATGATATATATATATATATATATATATATATATATATATATTATGTATATATTCTATTTATATATATATATATATATATATATATATATATATATATATATATATATATATATATATATATATATATATATATATATTAAAGTTTATATATATTACGTATATATATATATATATGTATATATAAAAGTATTAAAATATATACATATATATAAATATTATATATATGTATATGAGTATATAAGTATGATATTCATATATATAGTACATATATTTATATTATGTATATGTATATGTCTATATATTATATGTATATACTATATGTATATGTAATTACTATATGTTGTTACTATATATATGTATATACATACATACATATTTAAATATTTATTATGTATATGTTTACCTTTTTTTATAAGGAACGACACGTGTACGTTCTAGCTACGTGCACACGTAATCCAGCTAGTTGGACAGTCGTGACCCTGCGTCAGTTCGTTACTACAACGTAGTCTGTCATGATCATACTATTATAGTGACTGATGATGGTATTATTATATTATATATATAGGATCGCTGGACCGTACATGTGAGACTTCAGGAGCAGGTTATTGGCACTCACAGCTCGAGGACGTAGGCAAGTATACCTTGCCTGATTTTACTGTTTAATTTAAATTATAAACTGTTGTGTGATATCCTGTTGCAATATATATATAACTGTGCGCGTCCGAGATTGACTCCGTTTCAGTCGACGAATACGTCGATATGTAGTGTAACTGACTTATACACTAGCAGACTCACCTACCATTGCAAAGATATTCTGATATCTTTCTAGACCTTGACACTTGTACATGCATCACGATTGTAACTCATATTGGGATGCGGGTTGGCGTACTCGACTAGCTACCGGTGCGTGTGACATGCATCACGGTTTAGCACGTAATCAGGACTATCTAATTAGTTGTGACTTGGCATATAGTTACGTGGTATACACGTCGTGTATTCGACTTGTATATCCGTATTGGGCGGGGAAGACAACTAGTAGGCATATGGGATACACACATTGGACTCTGTAGTATCCAGAGGAGCCACGGATTCAATGACTTTCTTTATTCAGATACCGCGTTCTTCGGAGCGATACGGACGTATATATATTTGCAGATACCTCATTCTTCGAAATAATGGATGTTACATGTACATATACCACGCTCTTCGGAGAGTGGACGTTATGTCTACGTCTACTCATACGTACCAAGGTTGTCTTCACATTGTCACTTAGATGGTTAGCACACCCCTTTATTTTATTCAGTATTTATATATGACATGCATTTTTGTATCTTGTTACGTCTCTCTGAGGACCTGGTTCCCTTCCAGATTTGGACGAGGCATAATATCCTATGGTGTACGGACCCGGGCAGGAGATGAGGTACGCATCCGAGGAGGAGCTAGAGGTGCTGCCATCAGAGTTTCCCTGATCTTTGGTAGACCTACCATCTAGAGCTGGAGCCTCTTTATCTAGATAGTCGATGCTCTTGTCATACTATATTTCAGCACTCTTATTTTATCTTTTGTAGTGGGTTTGTTCCCACTAGACATATCTGGGTTGTACTATAACTTTTCAGACTCTACACTTATTATCCAGCATTATTTTAGTAATTTTTGTTATATTATGGATGAAATTAGACATTGCCTGTTATATGCTAGTATTAGACTTGTTAGTATTTTAGGACAGCGTAGCAAGTCTCTTTGGGTCCATTAAATTGGATAATCCCTTAGAGACGTGTCAGCTGGCCAATGCCACGTAGCCTGGTTCCATATACTTTGGGACTAGGGCATGACATGGTTTTAGTGGTGGCCCATACAGGTCATGTTTATCGCTAGTGGTATGATAACATGCCCAGCGAGCCTGCAATAGGATTGAAATTACTAGATCTCATCCATTTTGATTTCATCTTTGAATCTCTTCCGCACTTAACTGTTGAATTAATGCATCATGTTTGTTTATTTTTTGTGCTTTTCTAAATTGGTTCTATTTCCTCCAAAAATATGGACTTACCCAGTAGACACGCAGTTGATGGGGTTGACCCGGCAACAGATACCTCGCATGATGTCAATAGGACCCCGACTACCCCGAGAGACCAGTCCCCGAGACGGACACTGGTTTACCCATCAACCCCATACCTCCACAATGGTCCTACACAGGAAGCTGTACTAGTTCAACCAGAAGGACAGACCTCCCAGGCACCGACACAACAGTCGGATACACCCTTGCCTCCACCTCCACCCTTTCAAGCTCTGATGCCACAACTAGAGGGACAGCCACAAATGTTCCAATTCTTCCAAGCTATGATACAGGCACAGTGGCATCAGACAGAGAGCTTGAGGCAGAGCTTGATGGCAGCTCTGGAGAGGACCTCTACTCCAACACCCGTACCAGCACCTGCACCTGTCCAGCCAGCTGGTACTGTCCAAGTTTTTGCCAAATGGGCCTGGGAACCTTTTCGGGCAGCGAGACTTCGGAGGAAATCTCAGATTGGGTCTCCAACACGGAGATGTTGTTGGAGGGTTCACAGCTACATCCAGACCTTTGGATGACCGCAGTGAGGGCCCAACTCAAAGGCAACGCCCATCACTGGTGGGACTCCATATAACACAGCGTCGGCAAGGCGCAGACGTGGGAGCAATTCTTAGTGTACTTTAATGCGAAGTATTTTTTGGCTACGGCCAGAAATGCTCTATACTCCCAGTTCCTGCACCTGGAATAAGGAAATATGACCATAGATGCCTATGACGCAGAGTTTAGTCGACTTAGTCGATTTGGTGCCGTTCTGATACCTAACGAGCTGGAGAAGGCCAGAAGATTCTATCACGGCCTTACTTTCGAGCTACAGAGGTATACCACCACACAGGCGAGAATCTCCTATGGGAAGGTTCTTTCAAAAGCGAGGATCCAGGAGGCCATTGGCAGAGGAGCGAGGCGCTCCAGTATGACCATACCAGCCAGAGTCCAGCCAGGAGCAGGAGGACCAATCCGTCGTTCGAGAGTGCAGATACAGCAAAGGACAGTGTCATACCAGCACAAGGAGCTTCCGACTTGTCACCATTGTGGCAAGAAGGGACATATTGTCAGAGACTATCGGAAAAAGCTTGGACTGTATATGATATGTGGAGCAAGTCAGCACCTGGCCAAAGATGGCCCACAACGCAGAGAGGTAGCACCGCAGACCGGACAAAGGTCAACAGCACCAGTCCAGAGGATACTACCCCCGACTGGAGGTCAGCATCCACCAGCACCCGGAAGATTTCAGAGGGGACCACCCTTGGCCCCACAGGAGGCTCAGTTTGACCGAGCTAGGCAGTAGGTCGGAAGGCAGAGGCACGGACAGGCCTTTGCACTAGCAGCAGTTAAGGAGGAACCAAAAGGGGAAGCTATCACATGTACCATTTTAGTTGCGTTATTATCTGCAATTGTATTATTTGATTCTGACGCTACACTATCTTTCATATCTAGTAGTTTCGTAGCCATGCATAGAGTAGCTACTTCCTCCTTGCCTAAGAGTTGGAAGATTCTTACCGGAGGAGGCATCGTACCGGTTACCAGTACTATTAGAACGTGCTCAGTAGTCGTGTGTGGTAGGGAGATGAGAGCGCAACTTTTGGTACTCCCGATGCCAAACTTTGACGTTGTTTTAGGCATGGACTGGTTGAGCCAGTACAATGCCATACTAGATTGCTGGAGTGGTAGCATCATTTTTAGACCGCCAGATCACCCGGAGTTCGAGTACATGCAGGGCACCATCGAGCAAGGAGTAGGCCAGACAGCTGGAGCTTACATGGATATGGAAACGGTACCCCCAGCGATTGTTGCAGAGTTTGAGGATGTATTCCCGGAGGAGTTGCCAGGCCTATCGCCTGATAGAAAGGCCTACCGCCTGATAGAGAGGTGGAGTTCACTATCGAGTTAGTGCCCGGAGCAGCACCAGTATCTTCAAATGTGTACCGGTTGGCAAAGAAGAAACTGGATGAACTGAAGCTACAGTTAGAGGAGTTGCAGATCAAGGGGTTTGTCTGTCCTAGTGCATCACCCTGGAGAGCACCAGTATTTTTTGTACCAAAGAAGGATGGGATATTCCGTATGTGCATTGATTACAGAGCCCTTAATGCTTTGACAATAAAAAACAAGTACCCCCTGCCGCGGATTGATGATCTGTTCGACCAACTGACAGGAGCAGTGGTGTTCTCAAAGATAGACTTGAGATCAGGTTATCATCAGGTAAAGGTACCGAGAGAAGACATTCCAAAGACAGTATTCAGGACTTGTTATGGTCATTACAAGTTCTTGGTGATGCCTTTTGGACTAACAAATATACCTGCCATATTTATGAACCTGATGAACAGAGTCTTTCACCAGTATCTGGACCGGTTCGTGGTAGTCTTCATCGATGACATCTTGGTGTATTCAAAGAGCCACGAGGAGCACGGAGAGCACTTGAGGCTAGTGTTAGAGACTCTAAGGCGTGAGAGACTTTATGCAAAGATGAGCAAGTATGAGTTTTTCCTAGATCGTATGTCACGCCCCAGTCCCAAAGTACCGAGGGACTTGACACGTGGCAATGGCCAGCAGCACGCACCGATGGACAAATCCAATTTAATGGATCCATCAGGGCATACTTAAGCTGTAAAACAAGTCTACGACAATCATGGAACAACTAATCTCATCCATACAAGTTATAAAATATGATCCACAGAATAAATAAAGAATGTAAATCATCAGCTCGCCTCAACAAAGTGCTTCGGGGAATAACCCGATAAATGTCTGATACAATGGTTCAACAGACCAGAAATAAATGACTAAAATAAATAAATAAATACTGAGCAGGAAATATGGATGCTCAGGCAAAGTCTTCAGCTACCACCTCGTCCTCGGGTGTCGGTCCAGCTCCTGCTCCGGTCCCGTATATCTCGGGATAAATCTTGTCTGCAGAATCTGGGGACAAAATCCGGATCCAGGTCCTCAGGGGACATAGCAAGGTACAAGAAAGCTCATGCCAGTAAATAAGTAAGCAGTGCAGCAATAATAAATAAATAAAACAATAGGGTAAATATGTAACCATCTAAGTGCAATGCAAGTGAGAGCATCACTAGTCTCAGGCTGAGCCACTACAAGCTCTGTATCGGGGAGCCGGTAGCGGTAATAACCGGTAATGTGTCTAGCTCTGCTCCGAGAGTCTACAACCTCACAATAGTAGAAGATATATATATAAACAGCCTGTAGCCTGTGTGTCTCTTTCCACCCAATGAAATCACACGTCTCATTCCATGACACGCAAGATCAAAACTAATGCAGCAAGTCATAATAAGGTCTAAGATTATAAGGTCCATGTCCAGTCCTGTATCCTATACAGAATCACCACGAATATCTCGGGAAGATCCTATCTCATGAATGGTGTCAAGTATCCTGGATCAAAGTGTATTTGGTAAGACCAGTACGAGAATATATAGTGTCACGAATGACCATCTCTAGGTGACCGTACCCAACACCGCGTACAGTGTCGGCACCCGACTAATAATCGGACGCTAAGTACGTCACACGGTCCTAGGTTAAGCATGCACAACAATATAATAAAGCAAGGAAAATATATAACAATACTGCAGAGTTTGGCAAGGTACACTTGCCTGATGTCCGAATACCAACAGCTGTCCCTGTATCGGTGGATCTTGTGGGTACTCCTCCAAAAGCTGTAATAACCATCACCAACAGTCTCAGATGATGTCAAATAGCTAGAAATGCCTGTCCTTACGTCCAATTTGGACACAGGGGCAAAAAGGTCATTTTTGGGCCAAAGCGGGTCCACATGTGGGCCACTTTGCACCGAAAAGCGTGTCAGGGTCAAAGATCTCCAAATTCCTCAAAATCAGTGTCCACAAGTCAGGAACGATGATACGAACCCAACAGAACTTCCAGAATTGGATTCCGATGAGCCGATCATAAAATCGCCCGTCAAGTGGAGCCTGTGGGGCCCACGATACGCGATTCTGTCAACGTTCTCAGAATCGGACCAAACTTGGGTCACAGGACCAGCGTATTGCTACGAGTCTGATGGCGCAAGTTTTGTCTCGATCCGACGTGTGTACACGAAGTTACAGCGTATTCCAGAAAAGTCGGATACGGGGTGTCGACGGCGGATACGCGTTGATTCCGGGGTGCACGCGCCTCCGAATCGACTTCGGTGAAATCCCACACGACCGTATCAACGACGCGCACATTGTAAAGACCGCGTGCGACCAAGTCGTCCCGTTTGGCGGGGCGCACTCAGTTCCGGGGTGAAACAAGGCGTTGTTTTTCCTGTTTTTGGATCGCGGTGTGCGATCACCACAGGACGCGATGCACCGAGCGGGTTGCACGGGCACCGAGAGGGTTATACTGCCTACGCGTAGCAACTGACGGAAACTAAAATAGAGTTGCGAGTTGAGAGAAATCGGTACCTGAACAGGGCTCCGTGAACGCTGAATTCCACGTGTCCAAGAGTACTTCTTCGCGCCCTGGTCGTGTCCTGCGTCTGCTACTTGCGTCCGAATCGAGGTCTCTCGTGTCCGCTGAGACGCTGAGTCGAGTCTAAGGTTCTGTCTCGGGTCAGCGGGGCGACGCTAGGGAGGCGTCGGGTTCGGGTCGACGAGGGGAGGACTGGGCAGCGGGATCGTCGGTTCGGCGGGGTTTGAGGGCAGCGGGTCGTCGAACTCGCTCGGGGAGGGTCGGCTCGGTGGAGATCGTGGGCAGCGGGTCGTCGACGAAAACAGAATCGAGCAGAGGGGCGGCTGCTGTCGGGGTCCGGTCGTCGACGGAAACGGAGTCGAACTCGGCTTGGCGAAGGTGGGGGTCGGGCTCGGCGTGAGGGGAGTTGGCGTCTAAGGAGAAAGAGCGGGGCTATAGAAATCTCGAGGTGGCGGCCGCCTAGGCACGAACGCCGAGGCACCTTTATAGGGTGAACAGCAATACTCGGCTGCTAGGGTTCTACTCGGGTTTGGGTTTCAGGACCCGATCCGATAAACTGGTTTGGTTCAAGTTGGGTTTGGTTCAGCTAGGCTTGGTTCGGTTCACATATCCTATAGTTTTTGAGGCTTAAAACTCGTTTTCGGAGTCCAAATAATTCACCGAAAAATACCACATGTCCGGTTTTCCATTTTGCACCATAAAATCTTATTTCTATAATATTTTAACTCCAATAACTGTATTTAAAAATACCTAACTCCCAATTACCTTGATTCGTCTTCTAGAAAATACCCAATATATATTAAGAATTATTCTGAAAAAAAAACAGGGTGTTTACAATCTTTCCTCCTTAAAAGGATTGCGTCCTCGCAATCAAAGAATAAGCTACTAAAGAAAGAATTATGGAAATACAAGGTGGCTTAGTTTATAACTGCCTCTTCAAACAAGTGGGGGTAACGCTGGCGCATACTATCTTCTCGTTCCCAAGTAGATTCGCCAGGAGAATGATGTTTCCATGCTACACGAACCAGTCTGATTGTCTGTCCCCGCAATGTCTTCTCACTGATATCGAGGATGCCAACTAGTTGTTCTTCATATCTCAAGCTTGGGCCTACTGCAATCTCTGAATGGTCGACTACGTGACTTGGGTCGGTCACGTACCTTCGCAGCTGTGAGACATGGAATACGTCATGCACTCCCTCTAAGGATGGTGGTAATGCAAGACGATAAGCCACCTCACCAACGCGCTCTAGAATGTCAAATGGTCCAATATACCGTGGGCTCAACTTGCCTCTGCTCCCGAATCTGATAGTACCACGAGTGGGCGAAATCCTCAAGAATACGTGCTCTCCTTTTTTGAACTCTAGGGGACGTCTGTGCGTATCTGCCCAATACTTCTGTCTGTCCTGAGCTGCTCGTAGATGATTCTGAATCTGTTTCACCTTTTTCACTGTTTGCGTTACCAATTCTGGACCCAGTATTTGACGTTCACCAACGTCACTCCAACATATAGGCGATCTGCACTTCCTTCCGTATAATGCCTCGAATGGTGCCATCTGAATGCTGGCCTGATAACTGTTGTTGTAGGAGAACTCCACTAAGTGCAAATAATCTTCCCAAGATCCTCCAAAGTCTAGCATACATGATCTTAATATGTCCTCCAAGATCTGAATGGTGCGCTCCGATTGGCCATCTGTCTGCGGGTGGTAGGCTGTACTGAATTTGAGTCTGGTGCCCAGACTCTCTTGCATGCTTCGCCAGAAATGAGATGTAAATCTTGAATCTTGATCCGATACAATACTAACCGGCACTCCATGTAATTTGACAATTTGTCGCATATACATGTCGGCTATTACCTCTGTGGACTGTCCAACTCTAAATGGCAAGAAGTGTGCCGATTTAGTGAGTCTATCCACGATAACCCATACTGTATCTCTTCCGCTGGGGCTCCTTGGAAATCCTGTGACAAAATCCATCGTGATATGTTCCCACTTCCATTCTGGTATAGGCAGCGGCTGTAACATTCCTGCAGTCCTCTGATGCTCGGCTTTTACTTGCTGACATACTAAACATTTAGTCACAAACCTTGCAATCTCCCTTTTCATTCCATGCCACCAGTAGTACTGTCTCAAGTCTCGGTACATCTTGGTTCCTCCTGGGTGAACAGAGTACATAGAGCTATGGGCTTCAGTCATTAACTCCTGTCTCAATTCTCCATTTGGAACATACAGGCGATTTTCAAACCTCAATGTCCCGTCTTCGTGTATGCGAAGTCCTGTCTGCATGCCTGCTTCTGTCCTCTCCTTCAGTCTTCGAAATCTGGCATCGGTGGGCAAGGCCTCTTTAATCTTCTCCACGAGTGATGACTTGACTTCAAGATTAGCCATCAAGCCATTCTGTCCTGGTAAGACAACCTCTATCTGAAGCTCCTGTAGATCTCTCAATAACTCGGGCTATGTCAAGAAATAAGCCGTAGGCTTCCTGCTCAGTGCGTCTGCTACAACATTCGCCTTTCCCGGATGATACTGCAGATCGATGTCAAAATCTACCATCAATTCAAGCCAACGCCTCTGCCTCATGTTAAGCTCCTTCTGAGTATATACATACTTCAGACTTTTATGATCTGTAAAGATGTCTACTTTTTCCCCATAAAGGTAGTGCCTCCAAATCTTCAATGCAAATATAACTGCTGCTAACTCCAGATCGTGTGTTGGGTAGTTCTTCTCGTGGACCTTCAACTGTCTCGATGCATAAGCAATGACTTTACCATGTTGCATCAAAACACAGCCTAGTCCACTACCTGATGCATCACTGTAAATAACAAAACCTCCTGACCCCGAAGGAAGAGTCAAGACAGGTGCTGTTGTTAATCTTCTCTTCAGTTCTTCGAAGGCCTTCTGACAGTCTTCTGTCCATATAAACTCCTGGTCTTTACGTGTCAGCCTCGTCATCGGTTCTGCAATCCTCGAGAAATTTTCTACAAACCTTCGGTAATATCCCGCAAGTCCGAGAAAACTTCTCACATCTGCAACGGATGTGGGTGTAGGCCAAGTCTCTATTGCCGCAACTTTCTCTGGATCCACTGAAAGTCCTTCTCCTGAGATGATATGTCCCAAGAAAGGCACTTTGTCCATACAGAACTCACACTTACTGAGTTTGGCGTATAACTTCTCCTGCCTCAAGGTCTCTAACACGATTCTGAGATGCTCCTCGTGTTCTTCATGGTTCTTGGAATATACGAGAATGTCATCAATGAAAACAACCATAAATTTATCCAAGAACTGATGGAAGACTCTGTTCATTAAGCTCATAAATACTGCTGGCGCGTTGGTTAAACCAAACGGCATCACCAAGAACTCGTAATGTCCATACTTGGTCCTGAATGCTGTCTTCGGTATGTCCTCCTTCCTTACTTTGATCTGATGGTAGCCTGATCGAAGGTCAATCTTCGTGAATACCCTTGCACCACTCAATTGATCGAATAGATCATCAATGCGGGGTAAGGGATACCTGTTCTTGATGGTCACAGCATTCAGTGCCCTGTAGTCAATACATAACCGTACTGTTCCATCCTTCTTTGGCACAAACAATATGGGTGCTCCCCAAGGTGAAACACTGGGCCGAATAAAACCCTTCTCCAAAAGATCATCAACCTGTTCTTTCAACTCCACTAACTCCTTAGGTGCTAGCCGATATACTGATGAAGTGATAGGCTCTGCTCCTGGAGTTAAGTCTATTATGAATTTTATTTCCCGATCAGGCGATAAACCTGGAGGATCATCAGGAAATACATCCACAAACTCAGATATAACTCTTGGGTAATCTGTCTCCCCTTCTACAGATAGTACCCTAAGAGTAGGCTGAACTCCTTGCTCTACTGCTCCTCGAAGAAACTCAAATTCTGGATGTCCAGGCGGTCTAAATATAACCCGCCCAAGTCGGCAATCAAGAGTCGCATGATACTGACTTAACCAGTCCATACCAAGTACAACATCATAGTCCGGCATAGAAAAGATCAGAAATTGAGCTCGCATTTCTCTGCCACAAACTACTATAGAACATGATCTACAGACGTCACTAACCGGAATAATTCTACCTCCCGTAAGAATTTTCTTCATCTTCGGAAGGGGTGCGGTAGCTACTCTATGGGTGGCTACAAAGCTAGCAGCTATAAATGAATACGATGTTCCAGAATCAAATAATGATACAGCTGGTAATGAAGCTACTAAAATAGTACCTGCGATGACCTCGCCCGCAGTAGCTTCCTCCTCAACAGCTAATGGAAATGCCTGTCCTCGTCCCTGAGCTGGACCTCTCTGCTGCTGCTGAGTCTGCTGAAATAGAGCTGCCTGCGGTGCCAGTGGTGGTCTCTACTGATTTCCTCCTGGGGCTGGTGGCCTGACGCCTCCAACTCCAGCCTGCTGGGCTCCTACTGCTGGATAAGCTGGTCGTGGTGCAGGTAAAGCTAGTCTCGGCGCTCCGTCTCTGCGTTCAGAACAGTCCCTGGAAAAGTGCTGGTTGGATCCGCAGCTCAGACATAGTCCCAACTTACGCCTGCATTCTCTCTCAATGTGTCCTACCTTGCCGCAGTGGTGACAAGTAGGGAGAGATACGGCCCTGTGTGCTGCTCTCTCTAGCATACTCCTCTGGGATCACTTTGCTGAATCCCCATGTGCTGTCCTGGATGGTGCTGATGTGATTGGCCTTTTCAGATTCGACTCCCTTCTAGTGACGCGCTCCATGCGTCGGGCTGCTGCAAGGACGTCGGTATAAGATGTAGGTGCGACCGAGCCAATCAATCGCTGGAGCTCGAATTTCAGTCTGTCAAAGAACTTCTCAGCTTTCTCTTCCTCTGTCGAGATCAAGGTTGGGGCAAAGCGACTTAGGCGAATAAATTCTGCATTGTATTCTTCCACTGTCATATTGCCTTGGATAAGGCGGTTGAACCTGTCTCTGAGCTCTGACCGTGCAACTGCTGGAATGTACATCTCTTGGAATAGCCTGGAGAACTCTTCCCAAATGACTCGGTCCTGTCCGAGCCTCCGCTCTTCTGCTAACCACCAATGGTGTGCATTTTCAGTTAACTGCATTCTGACTGCAGTCATCCACTTCTCTCTCGGAAGTTCAGAGGCTTCCAACTGATGCTGTATGTTTGTGAGCCATTCATGAACTTCTGTTGGCCCCTCTTTACCAGAAAATGTACGAGACTTGAGATGACGAAAGTCGGTGATAGATCCCGTCGCTGTTCGCCTCGCTGGTGGATTTGCCTGCTCCAATGCGGATACCAGGCTGGTCCTCAGATACTCTGCCTCTTACCGATGGGCCTCTTGCTGAATCTGCTGCTGGACTTGCATCATGGCATACATCATCTGGAATATCTGTTGCCCGTCCAAGGCTTGTCCTGGCGGGAAAACTGGCATCTGTGGAGTGAACTGTGGTGGAGGTGGGATATCATCTCTCCGGAACCTTGGATTAGGCTGACCGGTTTGATCACTCTGTGATGCTTGTCCTCTATTCCCTGGAGTCACTCCGTCTCCATAAGTAACCACAGCATCATGTGGTGTATCCAAAGGAATCTCGTCTCCGTTCCTGGGATCCATTACTCTGCAACCAAAAGATAAACTATAAGAACGCTCAGAGGAATCAATACAGGATGCAGTTCAAGTAACAAATTTCGAGTTCGATATAGAGTTCAATAATGGTTTAAATAATAGATGAGATCCTATAACTTATCCTAACCTTAGGGCAGGCTGGTTCGGTCCCTAAGTTGAAACCGAATAATTTGTCGTAGACCTGCATGGGCCACCACAAAAACCATGTTACGCCCCAGTCCCAAAGTACCGAGGGACTTGACACGTGGCAATGGCCAGCAGCACGCACCGATGGACAAATCCAATTTAATGGATCCATCAGGGCATACTTAAGCTGTAAAACAAGTCTACGACAATCATGGAACAACTAATCTCATCCATACAAGTTATAAAATATGATCAACAGAATAAATAAAGAATGTAAATCATCAGCTCGCCTCAACAAAGTGCTTCGGAGAACAACCCGATAAATGTCTGATACAATGGTTCAACAGACCAGAAATAAATGACTGAAATAAATAAATAAATACTGAGCAGGAAACATAGATGCTCAGGCAAAGTCTTCAGCTACCACCTCATCCTCGGGTGTCGGTCCAGCTCCTGCTCCGGTCCCGTATATCTCGGGATAAATCTCGTCTGCAAAATCTGGGGACAAAATCCGGATCAAAGTCCTCAGGGGACATAGCAAGGTACAAGAAAGCTCATACCAGTAAATAAGTAAGCAGTGCAGCAATAATAAATAAATAAAATAATAGGGTAAATATGTAACCATCTAAGTGCAATGCAAGTGAGAGCATCACTAGTCTTAGGCTGAGCCACTACAAGCTCTGTGTCGGGGAGCCGGTAGCTGTAATAACTGGTAATGTGTCTAGCTCTGCTCCGAGAGTCTACGACCTCACAATAGTAGAAGATATATATATAAACAGCCTGTAGCCTGTGTGTCTCTCCCCACCCAATGAAATCACACGTCTCATGTCCATGACACGCAAGATCAAAACTAATGCAGCAAGTCATAATAAGGTCTAAGATTATAAGGTCCATGTCCAGTCCTGTATCCTATACAGAATCACCACGAATATCTTGAAAAGATCCTGTCTTATGAATGGTGTCAAGTGTCCTGGGTCAAAGTGTACTTGGTAAGACCAGTACGAGAATATATAGTATCACGAATGACCATCTCTAGGTGACCGTACCCAACACCGCGTACAATGTCGGCACCCGACTAATAATCGGATGCTAAGTACGTCACACGATCCTAGGTTAAGCATGCACAGCAATATAATGAAGCAAGGAAAATATATAACAATACTGCAGAGTTTGGCAAGGTACACTTGCATGATGTCCGAATACCAACAGATGTCCCTGTATCGGTGGATCTTGTGGGTACTCCTCCAAAAGCTGTAATAACCATCACCAACAGTCTCAGATGATGTCAAATAGCTATAAATGCCTGTCCTTACGTCCAATTTGGACACAGGGGCAAAAAGGTCATTTTTGGGCCAAAGCGGGTCCACATGTGGGCCACTTTGCACCGAAAAGCGTGTCAAGGTCAAAGATCTCCAAATTCCTCAAACTCAGTGTCCATAAGTCAGGAACAATGATATAAACCCAACGGAACTTCCAGAATTGGATTTCGATGAGCCGATCACAAAATCGTCCGTCAAGTGGAGCCTGTGGGGCCCACGATACGCGATTCTGTCAACGTTCTCAGAATCGGACCAAACTTGGGTCACAGGACCAGCGTATTGCTACGAGTCCGATGGCGCAAGGTTCGTCTCGATCCGACGTGTGTACACGAAGTTACAGCATGTTCCAGAAAAGTCGGATACGGGGTGTCGACGGCGGATACGCGTTGATTCCGGGGTGCACGCACCTCCGAATCGACTTTGGCAAAATCCCACACGACCGTATCAACGATGCGCACATTTCGGTAAAGGCCGCGTGCGACCAAGTTATCCCGTTTGGCGGGGCGCACTCAGTTCCGGGGTGAAACAAGGCGTTGTTTTTTCTGATTTTGGATCGCGGTGTGCGATCACCACAGGACGCGATGCACCGAGCGGGTTGCACGGGCACCGAGAGGGTTATACTGCCTACGCGTAGCAACTGACGGAAACTAAAACGGAGTTGCGAGTTGAGAGAAATCGGTACCTGAACAGGGCTCCGTGAACGCTGAATTCCACGTGTCCAAGAGTACTTCTTCGCGCCCTGGTCGTATCCTGCGTCTGCTACTTGCGTCCGAATCGAGGTCTCTCGTGTCCGCTGAGACGCTGAGTCGAGTCTAAGGTTCTGTCTCGGGTCAGCGGGGCGACGCTAGGGAGGCGTCGGGTTCGGGTCGACGAGGGGAGGACAGGGCAGCGGGATCGTCGGTTCGGCGGGGTTTGAGGGCAGCGGGTCATCGAACTCGCTCCGGGAGGGTCGGCTCGGTGGAGATCGTGGGCAGCGGGTCATCGACAAAAATGGAGTCGAGCAGAGGGGCGACTGCTGTCGGGGTCCGGTCGTCGACGAAAACGGAGTCGAACTCGGCTTGGCGAAGGTGGGGGTCGGGCTCGGCGTGAGGGGAGTTGGCGTCTAAGGAGAAAGAGCGGGGCTATGGAAATCTCGAGGTGGCGGCCGCCTAGGCACGAACGCCGAGGCACCTTTATAGGGTGAACAGCAATACTCAGCTGCTAGGGTTCTACTCGGGTTTGGGTTTCAGGACCCGACCCGATAAACTGGTTTGGTTCAAGTTGGGTTTGGTTCAGCTAGGCTTGGTTCGGTTCACATATCCTATAGTTTTTGAGGCTTAAAACTCGTTTTCGGAGTCCAAATAATTCACCGAAAAATACCACATGTCCGGTTTTCCATTTTGCACCATAAAATCTTATTTCCATAATATTTTAACTCCAATAACTGTATTTAAAAATACCTAACTCCCAATTACCTTGATTCGTCTTCTCGAAAATTCCGAATATATATTAAGAATTATTATGAAAAAAATAGGGTATTTACATCGTATCACTTTCTTTGGACACGTTATCTCAGAAGATGGTATTTTGGTAGATCCAGTGAAGATTTTGTCAGTAGAGACGTGGCCGACCCCTACCAACGTCTCAGAGGTGAGGAGTTTCCTAGGACTTGTCGAATATTATCGGAGGTTCGTAGAGAACTTCGTAAGGATTACAGAGCCGATGACTCGCTTGACCCGTAAGGAGCAGGAGTTCACCTGGTCAGAGGAGTGTCAGAAGGCGTTCGATGAGCTAAAAAAGCGTCTGACTACGCCTCATATCTTGACCATACCTTCCAGATCTGGAGGATTCGTAATCTACAGTGATGCATCCGGAAAAGGATTATGATGCGTCTTGATGCAACATGGGAAGGTTGTGGCCTATGCCTCTAGGAAGCTGAGGACCCATGAGAAGAACTACCCTGTAAGCCCCCTGATTTTCAGTAATTATTAATTTGGATTTTTCACAATTTTTCGTAATTTTTGGGATTTTTCTGTAATTAAAACCTAGGCTTTTGGTAATTAAATGATTTTTAATTGCTCTTAATTAATATTAAAATATTATGAAAATAATATTTTATGGTGTAAAATGGAAAACCGGACATAGGGTAATTTTTTGGGAATTTATTGGACTCTGGAATCATTTTTAAAGCCCTAAAAACCCATGAAAAATTAAACCGAATTAAACCCGTGCCAACGCCCGACATCCCCATGAGAGCCGAAGCCAAGCCCAAGGAGCATTGACCCAGCCCAAATCCTAGGTCAAACCCTAATCCAAATTTCTGTATGTATAAATACATACTTTTCCTAGTTTTCCTCCACAAAAAAAGAAAAAAAAAAGAAAATCCCAAATAACCCTAATCCCTAAACCTAACCCTAGCCCAGCCGCTTCCTCCGCCGCCCCGTCCGGCCAAGCGCCGCTCCGCCCGGCTGTGTCTCCCCTTTCTCCGCCACGTCGACCTCCCCGCTCCGCCTCGCCCGGCGCCACCCGCTCCCCCTCAGCCTATAAATCCCCTCCTCCTTCCTCCTACTCCCCGCTGCTCCCACCGGAACCCTAGCCGACTCCGCCTCCTTCCTCCCCTGGCTCCGTCGCGCCACCGCCTCCCTCACCCACCCAGTGTCGCGACGCCGCTCCCTCTCCTCCTCCTTCCTCCTCCTTCCTACCCCGACCCAGCACAGCCCGCAGTGTCCTCCGGCCGCCCCGCTCCGCCCGGCTGCCTGTGCCGCCTCCCAGCGCGCCGCCGCACCGACCTCGGCCGCCTCCGCTCCCCCGGCCTCCCTCCGGCCAGCCTCGAGCCGCCGCCTCCGACCAACAGGAGCCAAACCCTAGTTCAGACACGATCCTGGATACAGTGTCCATTGTTTCGTGTCGGACACGAAAAACTCAGTTTTTTGGAGCCCTGTTCAGGTAATCCGTTCTCTCTGCTCGTTGACCCATTTTCGATTTCGTTAGTTGTGACGCATAGACTGTGTGACCCTCTCGGTGTCCGTGCAACCCGCTCGGTGCATCGCGTCCTATGGCGATCGCAAACCGCGATCCAAAAACAGGAAAACCAACGTCCTATTTTACCCTGGAACTGAGTGTGTCCCGCCAAACGGGACGACTTGGTCGCACGCGGTCTTTACCGAAATGTGCGCGTCATTGATACGGACATGTGGGATTTCGCAGAAGTTGATTTGGATGTGCGTGCACATCGGAATCAACGCGTATCCGCCGACACCACCCCGTATCTGTCAGTTCTGGAACACGTCGTAACTTCATGTACACATGTCGGATCGAGACGAAACTTGAGCCATCGGACTCGTAGCAATACGCTGGTCCTGTGACCCAAGTTTGGTTCGATTCTGAGAACGTTGACGAAATCGCGTATCGTGGGCCCCACAGGCTCCACTTGATGGGCGATTTTGTGATCGGCTCATCGGAATCCAGTTCTGAAAGTTCCGTTGGGTTCGTATCATCGTTTCTGACTTGTTAACACTAAGTTGGACAAATTTGGAGACCTTTGACCCTGACACGATTTTCGGTGCAAAGTGGCTACATATGGACCCCCTTTGACCAGAAACTGTGATTTTCGCCCTTGTGTCCAAATTGGACCTAAGGACAGGCATTTTTAGTTATTTGATATTTTTTGAATCTAATGGTGATGTTTATTTCAGCAACCGGAGTAGTACCTGCAGATCACACTGAGACCAGAGCTACAGTTGGAGCCAGAACCCCAGGCAAGTGTACCTTGCCAAAACTTGCAGTTTTTGTTACTTATTTTCTTGGCTTATATATATATATATATATTATGGTTCATGCTTGACCTAGGACCGTGTGACTTTACTTAGCATCCGATTCATAGTCGGGTGCCAACACCGTACGCGGGGTTGTGTATTGTCATCTAGACATGGATACCGAGACCCCATCTTTCTCGTACTTGTCCTATCAAGTACATCATAACCCAGGATACCTAACACTGTTCATGAGACAGAATCTTCCTGAGATATTCATGGTGATTCTGTATAGGATACAGATTTTATGACATAGACATTATATTCCTAGACATTATATGACTTGTTGCATTAGATATGATCTTACGTGACATGGACATGGGGCCTCGTGGACATGAGATGTATGATTACATTGGGTGGGGAGAGACACACAGGCTACAGGTTGATTTTATATTATGCCTGCGTCTCAGTCTTTCGCTGAGCTAGACGACCACATGATATCACTGCTACCCGGCTCCCCGACACAGAGCTTGTAGTGGTTTCAGCCTGAGTTCTAGTGCTGCTCTCATCTTGCATATCACTTAGCTGGTTATTTAGTGTTTTCCTATTGTTCCATTTATTTGCTGGAGAGACACACAGGCTACAGGTTGATTTTATATTATGCCGGCGTCTCAGTCTCTCTCCGAGCTAGACAACTACATGATATCACTGCTACCGGCTCCCCGACACAGAGCTTGTAGTGGTTTCAGCCTGAGTTCTAGTGCTGTTCTCATCTTGCATATCACTTAGCTGGTTATTTAGTGTTCCCTATTATTCCATTTATTGCTGGAGAGACACACAGGCTACAGGTTGATTTTATATTATGCCGGCGTCTCAGTCTTTCGCTGAGCTAGACGACCACATGATACCACTGCTACCGGCTCCCCGACACAGAGCTTGTAGTTGTTTCAGCCTGAGTACTGGTGATGTTCTCACCTGCATTTCACATAGATGGTTACATATTTACCCTGTTTATTTTATTGACTATTTTACTGCATTATTATGGCTTATATTATCTGTACCTTGCTATGTCCCCTGAGGACCTGGATCTGGATTATGTCCCCAGGATTTGTAGACGAGATCTATTCCGAGGTATACGGAACATCGGCAGGAGCTGATACAGGAGCTGTACCGACATCCGAGGACGAGATTGTGCCAGAGGACTTCTCCTGAGTATTGGCTTGAGATACTCATTCATTTCTGTTTTTAGTTATTTTATTTCCAGTCTATTTTATTGATGTATCAGACTTATTCTCGGATTGTTCTCTGAGACACTTTTATTGAGATATGTCAGTTTATCTTATTTGCATTATTCTGGCATTGGATATGTGATTATCTGTTGTGGATG
Source organism: Iris macrosiphon (assembly GCA_036927795.1). Lineage (NCBI taxonomy): Eukaryota > Viridiplantae > Streptophyta > Magnoliopsida > Asparagales > Iridaceae > Iris > Iris macrosiphon. The sequence continues at coordinate 164,180 of JAYESA010000368.1, forward strand.
AGATTAGTATAGACTGTTACTTGTATCGTCGGACCTACTTATTGTTATATTATAGCTTAAGCACGCCCCGATGGATCAATTAAATTGGGTTTGTCCATCGGTGTGTGCTGCTGGCCATTATCACGCGTCTGGTCCCTCAGTATTTTGGGACTGGGACGTGACATAGTTTTTGTGGTGGCCCATGCAGGTCTACGACTAAATTGTTCGGTTTTAACTTAGGGATCGAACAAGCCTGCAATAAGAATAGGATAAGTTTTTAGGATCTCATCTACTTGCTTGAAACGTGCTTGATATCTATGACGGATTCGAATTAATTTCTTGACTTGCGTCCTGCCTTGATTTTTGAGCGCCTCTTATTGTTTATTTTGGTTGCAGAGTTATGGATTCAAGAGCAAACGATGAGACACCTGCAACATCACAACGGGATGCTTGGATAACCAATGAAGAGGAAGTAACACCAGTAGAAGAAGGTCAATCCGCTCAACAACGCAGTCAAGCAAATCATGCCTCGAGAATTCAGCAAGATGACGTTCCACCATCGACGCACTTTACTCCACAAATGCCTGTATTTCCATAAGGGCAGGCCATGGACGGACAACAGATGTTTCAAATAATCTTTGTAATAATGCAAGCTCAACAAGAGGCTTTGAGTCGCAGCCTAGTAACCGTACTAGAGCAGGCGAATCTACCAGCACGACGACCAACGACGGGCTCTATTTCTGATTTCCGCCAGCTGAAGCCCCGTACCTTCTCAGGCAAAGAGGAGCCCACAGAAGTTCATGAGTGGCTCACCAACACTCAACATCAATTAGAAGCAGCCGAGCTTCCAAAAGAATGTTGGATGACTGCCGTCAGAATGCAGTTGACGGACAATGCACATCACTGGTAGCTATCTGAGGAGACACGGCTCGGACCAGACCGAGTCACTTGGGAAGAGTTTTCCAGACTCTTTCAGGAGATATACATACCAGCCCTCGCTCGATCAGGACTTTGCGACAAGTTTAATCGCCTCACTCAAGACAGTATGACAGTAGAAGAGTACAATGCAGAATTCAGTCGTCTAAGTCACTTCGCTCCAACCCTGATCCCGACAGAAGAAGAGAAGGCTGAAAAGTTCTTCGACGGACTAAACATTGAGCTACAGAAATTAATTGGATCCGTTGCACCTACATCTTACCCGGACTTCCTTGCTGTAGCCCGACGCATGGAGCACATCATCAGGAGAGAGATCAGTCTGAAGCGATCATCCACATCAGCACCAGCCGGAGCACCACAGGAAGAAGCTACAAAGAGACCTCACATGCACCAGCCACCAGGAGCATCTCCACAGGCTCTACCTATCTGTCAATATTGTCGCAAGCGAGGCCATATTGAGGACTAGTGCAGACGAAAAAGGAAAGTATGTTTAGCTTACGGATCCAGTCAGCATTCATTGAGGGAATACCCTGAGCGTCGACAAAGAGCACCAATGGTTAACCGACAAGTATTACCAGCACCGAGGCCAACTTATCCAGCATTGGGAGCACCACAAACAGAAGTTGAAGGAGTCCTACCACCAGCTCCAGGAGGGTATCAACCGATGCCACGATACCACAAGCAGCACTCTTCCAGCAAGCCCAGCAGCAGCAGAGGAATCAACTGCAAGAACGTGAACAAGCTCAGCGATGACTTTGGAAGACGCACAGACCCATGGAGTAGCTAATGCGCATAATTTTTCGTAGTTATCTGTTTATAGATTTGTTTTATCTCGTGCCTATTGGTTCGTGACCTCAGCCTTAACTTATGTAATTTTGAACTTGCTTATAATTGATAACTGTAGAGATTATAGAGTCTTTTGTTATTGTGCTTATTTTGTGTTATTTTGTGAACTTGAATTAAGTTGTACCTCCTTTCATCATCATCTAGCGTACTTATAATTGTTGTACTACCTTGACTTATGCTGCTAATATAGCCTGGTTTTGCAAGCTTATCCTTTTATCGAGCTTGTTCATGACATATGTATTATTGGGTCGACACACTAATACAATTGTCTATTCAGAATCAGTGTATTACGGTCTGATCAGCCTTAGTATATTTTGGTTCGCTCTTCGCACTACTTCACGTGGATTGAGATATATAGTTGACTAGTATACTTGCCCTCTAGATATGTCTGAGCATATCGTATCAGTTACATAACTGTACTAATACAAGCATGCGAACAAAGGATTACCAGAATAGGATATCAATCCACAATTGTCTTGACAAATCCTATTTGAATTCGTTAAACGCCTTGATCCTGATACTTCTATTCTATTATCTCACCCTTGAACTCTTTATTATTGATCTACGTCTTCCCTTATTTCGGAAAGACGAAACCTCATGCTTGGTATAAGTTTTATATATAGACAGTACTAGATATACCCCACAGGCCGGTCGCATTGTTGATGACCCTTTTATATATGATTAAGGGAATATCATAGGTGATATGTTGGTGTTAAAGACTTGAGGATTCAATAACATGATTAAAAAAGTTGGGGCATAGCTTTATTAGATGTATAGACTTAGATGATATATGGGTAAATTCTAAATTGGGTAGAGACCGCAATGTTCACTTGAGAGGAATCCTTTAGACTGTAATCAAGTGAGATTGGATAGAGAGAACCCTACCATATTTTAATTTCGAGGACGAAATTTTTATAAGTTGGGTAGATTGTAAGTCCCCTGATTTTCAGTAATTATTAATTTAGATTTTTCACAATTTTCCGTAATTTTCTGGGATTTTTCTGTAATTAAAACCTAGGCTTTTGGTAATTAAATGATTTTTAATTACTCTTAATTAATATTAAAATATTATAGAAATAATATTTTATGGTGTAAAATAGAAAACTGGACATAGGGTAATTTTCTGGAAATTTATTGGACTCTGGAATCAGTTTTAAAGTCCTAAAAACCCATGAAGAATTAAACCGAATTAAACCCGTGCCAACCCCCGATATCCCCATGAGAGCCGAAGCCAAGCCCAAGGAGCGTTGACCCAGCCCAAATCCTAGGTCAAACCCTAGTCCAAATTTCTGTATGTATAAATACATACTTTTTCTAGTTTTCCTCCATAAACAAAAAGAAAAAAAAAGAAAATCCCAAATAACCCTAATCCCTAATCCCTAAACCTAACCCTAGCCCAGCCGCTTCCTCCGCTGCCCAGTCCGGCCATGCGCCGCTCCGCCCGGCCGCGTCTCCCCCTTCTCCGCCACGTCGACCTCCCCGCTCCGCCTCGCCCGGCGCCACCCGCTCCCCGCAGCCTATAAATCCCCTCCTCCTTCCTCCTACTCCCTGCTGCACCCATCGGAACCTTAGCCGACTCCGCCTCCTTCCTCCCCTGGCTCCACCGCGCCACCGCCTCCCTCACCCGCCCAACGCCGCGACGCCGCTCCCTCTCCTCCTCCTCCTTCCTCCTCCTTCCTCCCCCGACCCAGCACAGGCCGCAGCGTCCTCCGGCCGCCCCGCTCCGCCCGGCCGCCTGCACCGCCTCCCAGAGCGCCGCCGCACCGACCTCGGCCGCCTCCGCTCCCCCGGCCTCCCTCCGACCAGCCCCGAGCCGCCGCCTCCGGCCAACAGGATCCAAATCCTAGTTCAGACACGATCCTGGACACAATGTCCTTTGTTTCGTGTCGGACACGAAAAACTCAGTTTTCTGGAGCCCTGTTCAGGTAACCCGTTCTCTCTGCTCGTTGACCCATTTTCGATTATGTCAGTTGTGATGCGTAGACTGTGTGACCCTCTCGGTGCCCGTGCAACCCGCTCGGTGCATCGCGTCCTGTGGCGATCGCAAACCGCGATCCAAAAACAGGAAAACCAATGTCCTATTTTACCCCGGAACTGAGTGCGCCCCGCCAAACGGGACGACTTGGTCGCACGCGGTCTTTACTGAAATATGCGCATCGTTGATACGGACATGTAGGATTTTGCAGAAGTTGATTTGGATGTGCGTGCACACCGGAATCAACGCGTATCCGCCGACACCGCCCCGTATCCGTCGGTTCTGGAATACGTCGTAACTTCGTGTACACATGTCAGATCGAGACGAAACTTATGCCATCGGACTCGTAGCAATACGCTGGTCCTGTGACCCAAGTTTGGTTCGATTCTGAGAACGTTGACGAAATCGCGTATCGTGGGCCCCATAGGCTCTACTTGACGGACGATTTTGTGATTGGCTCATCGGAATCCAGTTCTGGAAGTTCCGTTGGGTTCGTATCATCGTTCCTGACTTGTTGACACTAAGTTAGACAAATTTGGAGATCTTTGACCCTGACACGGTTTTTGGTGCAAAGCGGTCCACATATGGACCCCATTTTGACAAAAAACTGTGATTTTTGCCCTTGTGTCCAAATTGGACTTAAGGACAGGCATTTCTAGCTATTTGATATTTTTTGAATCTAATGGTGATATTTATTTCAGCAGCCGGAGTAGTACCTGCAGATCACACTGAGACCAGAGCTACAGTTGGAGCCAGAACCCCAGGCAAGTGTACCTTGCCAAAACTTGCAGTTCTTGTTACTTATTTCCTTGGCTTATATATATATATTGTGGTTCATGCTTGACCTAGAACCATGTGACTTTACTTAGCGTTCGATTCATAGTCGGGTGCCAACACCGTACGCGGCGTTGTGTATTGTCATCTAGACATGGATACCGAGACCCCATCTTTCTCGTACTTGTCCTATCAAGTACATCATAACCCAGGACACCTGACACTGTTCATGAGACAGAATCTTCCTGAGATATTCATGGTGATTCTGTATAGGATACAGGTTTTATGACATAGACATTATATTCCTAGACATTATATGACTTGTTGTATTAGATATGATCTTACGTGACATGGACATGGGGCCTCGTGGACATGAGACATATGATTACATTGGGTGGGGAAAGACACACAGGCTACAGGTTGATTTTATATTATACCGGCGTCTCAGTCTTTCGCTGAGCTAGACGACCACATGATATCACTGCTACCGGCTCCCCGACACAGAGCTTGTAGTGGTTTCAGCCTGAGTTCTAGTGCTGCTCTTATCTTGCATATCACTTAGCTGGTTATTTAGTGTTTTCCTATTGTTCCATTTATTTGCTAGAGAGACACACGGGCTACAGGTTGATTTTATATTATGCCGGCGTCTCAGTCTCTCTCCGAGCTAGACAACTACATGATATTACTGCTACCCGGCTCCCCGACACAGAGCTTGTAATAGTTTCAGCCTGAGTTCTAGTGCTGCTCTCATCTTGCATATCACTTAGCTAGTTATTTAGTATTCCCTATTGTTCCATTTATTGCTGGAGAGACACACAGGCTACAGGTTGATTTTATATTATGCCGGCGTTTCAGTCTTTCGCTGAGCTAGACGACCACATAATACCACTGCTACCGGCTCCCCGACACAGAGCTTGTAGTTGTTTCAGCCTGAGTACTGGTGATGTTCTCACCTGTATTTCACATAGATGGTTACATATTTATCCTGTTTATTTCATTGACTATTTTACTGCATTATTATGGCTTGTATTATCTGTACCTTGCTATGTACCCTGAGGACCTGGATCCGGATTATGTCCCCAGGATTTGCAGACGAGATCTATTCCGAGGTATTCTGGACAGCAGTAGAAACTGATACAGGAGCTGTACCGACACCCGAGGACGAGATTGTGCCAGAGGACTTCTCCTGAGTATTGGCTTGAGATACTCATTTATTTCTGTTTTTAGTTATTTTATTTCCAGTCTATTTCATTGATGTATCAGACTTATTCTCGAATTGTTCTCCGAGACACTTTTATTGAGATATGTCAGTTTATCTTATTTGTATTATTCTGGCATTGGATATGTGATTATCTGTTGTGGATGAGATTAGTATAGACTGTGACTTGTATCGTTGGACCTACTTATTGTTATATTACAGCTTAAGCACGCCCCGATGAATCCATCAAATTGGGTTTGTCCATCGGTGTGTGCTGCTGGCCATTATCATGCGTCCGGTCCCTCGGTATTTTAGGACTGGGGTATGACATACCCCACTCACGACCTAGAGTTTGCCGCAGTGATCTTTGCTTTGAAGCTTTGGAGACACTATCTATACGGAGAACGAGTAGAGATATTTACTGATCACAAGAGCCTGAAATATGTCTACACCCAGAAGGATCTGAACCAGAGACAAAGACGTTGGCTCGAGGTGATGACAGACTTTGAGATCGAGCTACAGTACCATCCAGGAAAGGCTAATGTAGTAGCTGACGCTCTGAACAGGAGGCCCATGGCATTCTTTTTGACCACCCAACAACATCTATTGAGAGATCTGGAGCAGTTGGGTATAAAGGTCATTACGCCAGGAGCTGATGGCCAGTTGTCAAGTTTCCAGTTGCAATCGACATTGGTCGAGAGGATCAAGGCTGCCCTGTGTAGAAGCATAAAATATGCTGGAGAATTGTACGCGTATTATATAGTCAAAATCCCCAATATACATAAAGTCCGCGTAAAACAGAGCTTCAGAGCTGTGTGGCATAAAATATAACTTCAGAGCTATACGCGTAAAACAGGGCTTCAGAGCTGTCTGGCTTAAAGTAAAGCTTCAGAACTGTCCGCGTAAAGCAGTACTTCAAGGCTGTTCCGCGTAAAAGGTTGCTTTACCCTCCCGTGTAAAGTTTAAAATACGTTTGTTTTTAATGCAATGTAAAGTTGTACGAGGAACTCTTCGTATTCCTCGGGATGAATTTGTCAGACAAATCAGTGAACCTGACTCCTGACAAAAAGTACTACACAATGATCGAGAGGACGACTGTGATGATGATTTTATACAGGGACCCAGGTGGTCGTTTAGTGATACAAGTCATATTTTACGCTCAAGACTGAGTCTTCTGAATATGCTGCCTATTCTACATGGGCAGAAGTGAGTTTTTACGCTCAAGATAAAGAAAAAATCAGACGCCACATCAAAAGTTATTTTTTGCACAGAGCTCGAGGCATATCTCTGCATTTAATGCACGAGATTTGGTTCTATTCTTCAGATTTTGTCATGACTGAAAAAGCTAAAACTGTGACTAATACGCTCACATCACCATCATTGCATTTTTATGCCAACCAGGCTATTTTCAACTTTAGGAGTACGTCGTATGCTATCTCCTCGAAATACGCCAACTCAGGCTATATTTGCAAAGGTACGTGATAAGGCTATTTAGCCCGGAATACGCTCAAGACCTCAGTCGTCATGGATAATTGGCTATTTTATGCTGGTTATCTATTATTCGTGTACCATCAAGTTTTACACAGAGTTTGGCTTTTACGCCAACAAAACAGACAGTTATTTGGTTTTTACGCCAACAAGACAGCTATTTGGCTTTTACACCAACAAGACAGCTATTTGGCTTTTATGCCAATAAAACAGTTATTTGGCTTTTACGCCAACCATCTTTACGCAGGAGGGGGGCAGTTACCTACGTGGTTTGCATGTCGTGATCTTCGAGAAGCAGTTATATGCATTACCTTATAATGGGACACATGTCATACGTAGATTTAGAAGGTCATTCGAATGTGGGTAGCAGTTATTATAACCGCCGTGTAAAAGATGCAACTCTCTTCACAGTTTGGCTTCTACGCCAACTAGACAGTTATTGTGACTGATCTCTATAAATAGAGACCCCTGATCACAGGGTATGAGGATCGATCAAGGATCAAGAGATTAGAGACAGAGAGTACAGACAGAGAGTGTTGATTAACAACCTTGGCAACAAGAATTCAATCCCACTTGCAACTTTTGAAGCCTCCTCTTCTTCTACAGCACTTCTTCATCATCGTGTGGTCCAAGGGACAAAGTGATCGACTGCAGATCAGACTCCTATAGCAATTATTCTCCAGAATCATTTTTATTATACTTAACATCCTCGTATAGGATTAATTGTACTCTTTTTCATGTTTGTAAGCAAAAGAAAGGTTTCGTATAAACCCTCTTCTTCCTTCAGTTTGTTTATTCAAACAGAATGGCGACTCTGCTGGGGACAACTTTCTCCTCTGACGAGAAAGCAATTGCTCAACACGATGCTGTATCCATTGGATCGACGAAGAAGACTTTGGTCGTCCAGTTTGACCAACCTGCTTATGAAGACATGCTTCGTGCAGGGGGTAGTTCTCATTCCCTCTCTGTCCAGAACAAGAGGAAGTTGCGTAAAGTGTGGATGCCCGAGACGTCCTCTACCCTTCCTGTAAGCTCTTCTTCTTTTATCAACAAGGTTGTGACAAAACAACCTACACGTCTTCTACGTAAAAATTTGTCTCCCGTCTGTGACATAGCAGACAAGACTTCTGGCAATGCCTCAGTGCCAATCCAGAAGCCTCAGACATGCTCTGCGCGTAAAACTTTGTCTCCCGTCTGTGACGTGGCAGACAAAATTTCTGGCAAGGCCTCAGTGCCAATTCGAAAATTTCATGCGCGCCCTGTGCGTAAAAGTACATCTCCCTTCTATGATGAGGCAGATGGACCCTTGGATCACATCAAGGGAAAACGAGTGGCGAACTTCCCAACCTCTAGACTTGTACGCCCACAAGAGAAGAAATTTCCCACTCTTCAGATTATGCGTGACGCTGGAGGCCATTTGAGGACTTTTTCCGTTTTACACGAACCTGTGCTAAAATCCAAATTATGCCAGGAGAGGTCTGTCCGCGTAAAGAAGACCCATTTCAATGGAAAATACGCTCCTCTGACGGATGATGGATCATATGCCACTCACATGGGTGGACTGCTGTATTCCTATGGCAGAGAAAGAGTTATGGTTTCTAATCTCCACAGTAAACCTTCTTCTTCTCCTGGTAATCTCCCCGATTTGTATGATTTTTTGATCCAGAAACACAAAGACAGGGGTCAAAATCAAGATTTAGCGCCCCTAACTACCAAGCGTGGGGAGATCGTGTGGGAAGTAGCGTCAATATCTAATGTCGTCATGACAAACGAGCCACATAAAGAATCTGTCTTTATTGTTCCACTGACTCGCAACGATCAGCATCAAATAATCTTCGATCGAATGCGGAATAGGCCGATTGTACAAGAAAAATCTCACGAGTCTGATATTGGGAAAATAAAAATCCACAGATATAGCCCACAGGCTTTAAAGATTATGCAAAACATGGGTTATGATTTGATGTTGAAGCAAGGCCTCAATTATGGAAAAGACAGACGAATACCGTTGCATGGTGATCCTTACTGTCAACGAACTCGTTTTGGGTTAGGGTTTACCGCATCTCTTACAAACTCCAAACCTCCAGAGTCTGATCCTGTAATACCAGAGGCAAGTCCTTCTAAATCAACTTCTATGGACAAAGGCAAACAAAAAGAAGAAGAAGAACTAGACGATGACATGTCTGGGGGTAGTCTCCCTCGACAAAACAGAGCGGCATCCAAAGCTGGGGATAGAATTCTCTCTGAGTCCGAAGATGATGCAACTATGACCATCTTTCCTGAGGATCGTACGACTCAGGCATCGAAAACCCGAAATCCAAAGGGGACTTTCTCCTTCAATAATGATGACATCATTGAAATCTTCAATATATTGATGAAGGAAAACAAACTTCGGCTACCCAACATCAGATACCCTGAAAGGGCTGGCAAGTTCGATAACCCAGAATATTATCTCTTTCATCGATACATTCATCACCCCACAAAGCCGTGCTATGTACTGAAAAGGAAAATCCAGGAGTTGATCGACGCCAAAGTCATCACTTTGTACTTATAAACGAGAAGACGGTCACTGCAACATTGATCACACTCTAATGTGGCAATTTGCTCCCTCAAGAGGTACCGGATGATGAGTTCCTAAAATCTCCCCAGATGAGCAACCTTCAGGTCTATCTCCACTCAGCAAATCACTCTCCAGTAAATTTTTTGGACTTGGGTTCATGTCCAAACATTTTTTCCCAGCTGAGTTTGCCATGTCCAAGTGACCTCTGAGCAAACCTTCCAGGTTGTTGCTATCGATCAGTTCACGTCCATATTACCTCTGAACTATATCTCTCCACTTTTTCCAGCAGAGCAAATCTATGGTTATTCTCATATTAACCTTTGCCCTGTTTTTCTTTATCTCCACAGAGTCATATCTTACCAGTCCACATTACCTCTGAGTAAGATATTTTTAAAACTTTTCCATGTCCACATTACCTCTGAGTGAAGTTCTTCTCTTCGACTTCCTATTATCATGTTCGCATAACCCCTGATAATGCTAGTCGTTTCAGCTTATTATCTGTACTTAAGGGATGCCATGGGTAATAAGTCCACAACCCAGATATACAAATCAACTCTTGGTTCTTCATCCCCAGCAAGTGCCTATGTGCAATATTTTTTTGATCGTCGAAGATCGAGAATCATATTCTATCATGTTCATATGACCTCTGAATAGATATGTTCAGCAATTTGGCATCCCCAGCAAGTACCTAGGTGCAATATTTTCTCCTTCGTTATAAATTCTTGTAAAGAGCCATCATCCGTATCCAAAAGTCTCGGATACACAATGGATGATGGATCCTCAAAATTCCCCCCAGCGGAGGAATTCCTTAGGTCTACTCGCACACTCCCGCAATGACTATTCAAACCAATTTCGTTAGACGCTAGCCATGTTCATATTACCTTTGAGCTATCGTCCCATCAATCTTCCCAGCAGAATAATCCTTTGGTCTATCTTCATGTTCGGATAGACCACACTCAACAAATCATTCCTCAAATGAATTCTTCGGACATTAGTTCACGTCCATATTACCTCTGAACTGCTGAGTTTGTCATGTTCATATTACCTCTTAGCAAACCTTTCGGGTTTGGCTATCGATTATCATGTCCATATTACCTCTGATATCGGTTGTCATCTCGACTTAACACCCATATTTAACTCTAAGTAAGTCAGTGGTGTTAGGTCCACAAAAACTGCCATGTCCATACTACCTCTGGCAGGGCTTGTCCTAAACTTATTACTTGCACTCTCGTGCACAAGAAGTAATAGGTCCACCAAAAACTCTCCTGTGGGATGCCCGTAATCAAAACGAATTATTCATGTCCATATTACCTCTGAACTATCCTCATTTTTCCCAGAAAAGAAAGAGTCAGTCCATGTTCATCCCCACAGAGTCATATTCTACAGCGTCCGTATTACCTTTGTCAGGACTTGTCTCAAACCCATTACTTGTACTAACGTGCGCAAAGAGTAATAGGTCCACAAAAATCCCCCAGCAGGATGTCTCTACTAGCCATAAAACCTATCACATCCATAAAATCCTCTAATTGGGCTTGTTTCGAACTTATTATTTGCACTCAACGTACGCAACAAATAATAGGTCCACCAAGGATCCTCCAGTGGAATGTTCTCAACAAGCACGATATTGTACTAAGTCCATATTACCTCTAATACGATGTCCAAAGTTCGCACAAACAATCATAAAGAATGGCTCTTACAGATTAGCCAAGCATAATGGAAATTTGGTAATGGCTCCTATCAACGACAAACAACTTGAAAAAGTACTATACTTGATCTTCTTTGCTTAACGGAGTATGATGAAGATCTTATTCTGACGATACCACGTACAAAGATTAGTTGGATCATATTCTATTATATCTATATTACCTCTGAATAGATATATTCAGCTAAACCTTACCGAAAAGTATATCATGTCCATATTACCTCTGATATCACTTTCATCTTAGCCTATCATTTATATTCTAAAAGTGATGGGTCCACAAAGTCAAAAAATGTATCTTTATTATCTCTGAGAAATTACAAAAGGAGCAAAAAAGTACATCATTGGGGAGGAGCAGTTAAATCACGGATCTGTCGCGCCAAAGCAGCCATCCTCTCATTCCTGGAGTTTAAAATATTTGTACGAGCCAGCTCCAGCCTTGCCTTATCATTGCTCAAGAGGGATAGCTCGGATAGAGAATTAACAAAACTTGCGTGGATGACACCCACACGGGTCAAGTTCTGTTGAGCTGTATTCACTTGGCCATCCAAGATATCACGAACTAGCGATGCTTTGAGAAGCCTCTCTCTGGTTTGAGCAAGTTTAGCTTCCAATTCTTGAACCCTCATTTTATATCCTTCACATTCCGTACGGCACTGAGCTAGCTGATGAATACTATCCACCAATACTACTTGCTCTTTCTCCATCTTTTGTTGATGTTCCTGGATGGATTTGTGTAAAGTTTCTGTCCTCTGAGCAAGTTCAACAGTTAGGGAGTCATACTCAGCCTGAACCAAGTCATTGATGCTGCCTTGGGATAGTTGCAAATATTCGTTAATGGGTTATTCTAAACCATTAACCATTTGCTCTAGCGCATCAGCTCTTTCAACGTCATCGAAATTTCTAATCGGCGCTATAGTGAGCTTGGAGGACATCTTCAGAGCATCAAAGCCTAGATTCTTCTCCAGCACCATGGATATCAATTCTTTCAAAGTGAGGTAGAATATGCTAGTGTATTGTTCGACTAGCATAGCAAAGACCGAATGGACGCTGGGAGTGGTCACAATATCGATAAGTCTCCTTTCTGGAATGACTGCAGAGGATGTTGTCACAGTCGTTGCTTTAACAGATAACGCAACAAAAGAAGAGACACCAATAACAGTTGAAGTTGCTGGCATGCTCGACGACGTAGGCACAGTCGAGATGGTGGGATTATCCACCTCTGATATTATTTGAACCACTAATGACGGGATTACATCTGAGAATGTTGCGGATGAAAGATCAATATCTTCAAGATATGCTTCTTCGACGGTGGTCACCGCCGTTTCATTAGCTGGATCCACAACAAAATCAGAAGTTGTTTCAGCTCCGCCCTCCCCAGAAATGTCTTCGCCTGAAAATAAGATAAGAGAAAGTTAATATCAATTTGATGTTAATTTTCTTGAAAAAAGCATGGAGACAATATTTACCCATGTCCGATGGTATGTATAGTGCTTCTGCAGCCTGTATAGCTAAATTATTTCTTAATGATGCTAAACAAGCTGTCATACCTGGAAAAAAGGGTGCATAAACTGACACTTGAAGGTAGTCATCCCAGTCATCACCCAGATCTACTCGAGGCTCATCGAGTGAAATCTCACTTGAAATACTTACAGTATGAAGGAGGGGCTGGCCCCATTATTTGTCTTGGTAAAGGTATACTGACTCTTATTAAGCTCGGCCTCGAAGGCGATCTAGAAGCACTACCAGTAATGGTGGTAGCGGCAGCAGTCGCGGGCAAAGAATCTCCAGCACTTTTAGCTGAAACTGTGGAGGTTCCTTCTTTAAAAGGTGAAGGATCCCTAATCAAAGAATCATTCCCAACAGGGAAAATAATAGGCTCACTCATGGAAGAGGCTCCCTTGGTGGAAGTCTTTTTAGGACCTCTGGTAGTCTTTTAGAGTAGAAGCCTTTCGTTTATTGTAAATGATGAGAGGCACTGCTGGTGGAGCCATTACGCCTCTTGATAAAATCAATAAAAAATTATCTACACCAGAAACTTCATCACCTTCATCAGAGAAGACATATGGTATCTCCTCTCTTCCAATGGACTTATGGGAGGGCATTCTGAAACTTTCATGTACATCAAAATCACGATGGAAGGTATTGATGGACACATAAAACTGTGCGTATGAATGAAGAATTCGCAACTCAATGGAGAGAGAAGTCGCGGGCACAGCAAAGGTTGCTCCAGTATAACCCACGATAAAATACCGCCATCCTCTAGCTCCGTCAATAAGTCCACCTTTGAATTTGAAGCTGGTAATAGGATTTTCCATATACAACTGGTCATATTCGAATTGCCTGTCGAAACAGCTAGGCAGATAAGGCTCCAAGTAGCAGTGGTCTTCACTTCTGTACAGCAGGTGGGAAGGTCTAATACAGACCAACCAGTAAAAGGCTTAAGGAGAAAGAATATTCTTCCCCTGACCTACATCCTGAAGTTTAGTCCCCTGTTGATTGATATGTAGGGGGGGACGGAGCAAAAGAATTTCCAACTATGGGCAAAATTTAGTGCTAGTCGACAATCTATGACGCTAGTCACATTCCAAGAAGAATTCTTGTAATTCAACAAGAAGTTATTGCCCGAACCACTGGCAGATCCGGGAGACATCACTCTGGTGTTGTGAAGGATTAACCATCCCATCAGATATAAGAATAGTAACTCCACTCTGGGATATCCTTCACGCTGCATAGTATCAGCCAGCAGTCCATCAGTAATAGCCCTCAGGCAAGCTTGTATCCTGCATACCATAGCAGGAAGCAGGCTCAATCTTGCTCCAAATACCAAATGCACTACAGGCCATAAGATATTGTGATTCGCAGACGCGATGTCAGGTACCACCCATCAGCGTAGCCAAATAGAAAGAAAGCCAGCCAGTTGAGCTTTTCTTGATAGAGGCTTTCAGCAGTGCCTCATATAACTGTAGGCTTTGGTTCCTGCAGGATAACCCCCTATCTCTTCATTAAGAACACAACCTTGAGCCCCTGCATCTTTAATAAGATCATCGATTGTGTTGGCATTAAGAATGCTCAGAGGGTTCAAAGGTTTGTCTTTGCTATCTACAACCTTGTCCTGCTTGGCATCTCTAGTCTGATGGAAGAAGAGATAGGATACCCATTTATTAATATGGGCTAAATCAGAGGGCTCTCTATAGAAGGTGGTGCATGCAAGATAGTGGCTCATCAGCTCTTGGTATACAACCATTGCCCGAGGGTTGGTATCCTTCAACTCTCTGTTGGTGGGGACGTATTCTTCGTAAGAAATGTCTCCCATTGGCAGCTTTGAGATATCTGCCATCTCATAAAGGGCTAGGCCCAACTCACCTATCGGAGTGGCGAAAGTCCCAGTGAGCAAGTTATATTGCTCCATCAAAGCTAAGAATAAGTTGGGTTTGATAGGCAGCCCAACACTAGTGGCGCTCACAGCCTCAAATAAGTTAATATTTTTTAGCTCCATCTGGAAGTGCTTCAGGGCCCATGCAGTTAAACTGGCCCATCGAAGATTATGGGGGTTAAGCCATCCACTGGTGCGAGGGTTAACCTTGGGATATACTTTTCTCAGCCCCATGAATTCATTACAAAAAGTTGCCATTTGAAATGGCTGGATCAAGGAAGAGTCTTCACTCGGGACGCTACCCGGTAGTAATCCTCTGAAGGGCATGATAGAGCCGGAGGGACTACTTACAAAGGATCATTGGTTTAATCATTTCTTATAAAAGATCTTCCCTGGCTGGCCATGAAGATCAGGAGTCAGAGTCTATGACATCCTTCTGGGATGTGTGGCATGGAAGAATACAGAGATAGGGTAATCTCTAGGCATCTTTGGCAGATACATGACCGTGCCCTCAGCAAAAAATATCCAATCTTCCTTCTTAGGCTTTGTCTGGGATTGTTTATCTATAACATCCCCAAATAAGAAAGCTGGTTTCTTATACTCAGTGCCGTCTATGTACGTCAAGGGTTCTCCACTGATCATACTCAGCAACATTCTTTCTCCTTGGGCAGAGATCAGAGTTCTCCTTTCTTGAGGATACTCGTTTCCAGAGATGGGAAAAGTCACATGGGACAAGTCCTCCAAGTAGTTAGAATTTAGCATTCCAGCAGCAGAGCCCATCACTTCAGCCAGAGGGGGGATCTGTAGGCCCACTGCAAAAAAGCAAGAGAAAAAGTGAGTTTTACGCTGGAATTTTCTTTCAGCGCGTAAAACATAAGATGCTATACTCTTGCCGTATACGTCAAAACTTGACAGTCTGAGTTTTACGCTAGACTGCAAAAATTTGAGTTTTATGCTAGAATTTACATCCAGTGCGTAAAACTCAAGGTTTGTCGTATACGCCAAAACCTAGCAGTCTGAGTTTTATGCTGAAATTTTCATCCAGTGCGTAAAACTCAAGATTTGCCGTATACGCCAAAACCTAACAGTCTTGGTCTTTTACGCCAGATTGCAAAAATATGGAGTTTTACGCTGGAATTTACATCCAGTGCATAAAATGCAAGGTTTGCAGTATACACCAAAATTTGACAGTCTGAGTTTTTACACCAGGCTGCAAAAATATAGAGTTTTACGCTGACACATTAGGAATGTTAGCGTATTTGCGCATACACGTACAACGTGTGCGAATGATTTTATTCCTCTCGAAGTCTTTACCTGTGATGCCTGGTGCACAGCTAGACGGCGGAGTACTTCGTTCAGAACGAGGCTCGCTTGGCCTAGTAGGAGTCGCTCGTGCTTGAGCAGTGGAGCGAGATGATGAAGCGGCTTTCTTTCCCTTAGCAATGGAGATCGTTTGGGTGCCATGGCGAATCTGAGGTTTTTCAGAAAGAGACGAAGAGTTCTCAGAAAGATACGAAGGGTTTTTCAAAAAGAGGCGAGGGTTTTTCTCTCTCATGACCGAGGCCTATTTATAGAGTTCAAGTGACTCTCCGAATCCTTAACCAAATCCAATTTTTAATAATCGGTTAAGATTTGGGACCACGTCAGCCTATCATTGAACATGAAGACAGATAGTCATGCAGCATAATGGATCCCTGATTTTACGCTCAGACTCTTTTTACGCTCAGAAGCTTTTACGCTTAGAAGCTACAGATCTACGATTTTACGCTCAGAAGCTTTTACGCTCAGAAGCTACAGATCTATGATTTTATGCTCAAAAGCTACAGATCTATGATTTTATGCTCAGAAGCTTTTACGTTCATAAGCTTTTACGCTCAGAAGCTACAGATACGATTTTACGCTCAGAAGCTACAGATCTACGATTTTACGCTCAGAAGCTTTACGCTCAGATGCTACAGATCTATGATTTTACGTGCATCTTAAATTACGTGGGATAGATCAGTCAGCAGAATATGCATATATATTGATAATCTGGGTTTTATGCTTGAAGAACCCGGTTACAAGAGTTTACGCAGAAAATGCTCTTCTTATCAGCGTTTTCTCTTCTTTTTCATTTCGAGAAGACTTCATCAGACGAAGGGCCAAGGAGTTCCCTAGAAGTGTCTGTCTTCACTGGAAAAGGACTTTTCTTCCTTGGCTATTGATAGTTCATTCGAAGTTTAGCCAGAATCTAGTTCAGGGATGGCATATTCGGCGGACATTTCTTGCCTCGTCTCGAGAATCTTTCGAGAAGCCATTTTCGAAGATGATGATCTAAACATATGTTCTTCACATTTATGAAGGAGAAATGACGGTTCAGAATTCTATGTGACTCATCGTCAAAAACAGCATGACAATTGGATCTTCAAGACAATTTAAATGCTAAAAAAAATTTTACGCATCTTTCTCTACGCGTAAAAGTTGGGACATGACTGGAGGCATATTTGTCAGAGTCGGCGTAAAAAATAAATTACTTAAGCATATTAAAGCTGCATATGATCAGACTTTCTCACAGCAATATGGCAAATCAATAGTGCGTAAAAGAAGACAAGTTTATTAATCATGATTACATATGATAAAAATCTATTTTATAAATGATTTTTCATTAATATTCAAGATCATGATTACATATGATGGAAATCTATTATGCTAGGTTCTTGTCTGACGGAGATCTTTATTTCTTCTTCTACAGCACTTCGTCAGCTTCTTCGGCCGGGGGCCAAGAAAATGATTAATGGCGGGAGGATACAAAACTGGACCTGTATTATTCAAGCCTACCCCCATACGTCATCGGCGGCCATGCTTAGATTTGTGTTAGGGATTCAAATCCAACACAATACTGGAAGACACGGCCAAGCTGCCCACCAGGGTCCAGCTTAATAAAAGGGGAAAATACAGCTAGCAAGCTGTGTGGTCTAATGCGACCCTTCCTCTCTCTTTGACGAATCACCATATAAAAATGATGATTATCTCGAGCAAAGGAATCTATGATATCCTTCTATGGTCCATCGTTGTAGAGAATATTTGTGCGAAGACACCTCTTTTTGTGGCTCCTTACATGCTGCAAGAGGATAATCTTCTTCTTTCTCAGTTCAGCCCAATGAATCTCAGCAGCCGTCTTGGTGGTGAAGGGAGTATGGAAAAATAAGTTCACTTGCTTGCCTTTATATAGGCAGAAGAGAACATACAAAATCCTAACAACACCTTCAAAATTGCCAAAAAATTAGCCTCGAAGGACGAGTCAAATTTGACCATTTCATACTTCATTCAAAGTATTTCAAATTACGAGAAATTTGAAAACTTTGAAGGGGGTCTTGTAGAAGCATGAAATACGCTGGAGAATTATACGTGTATTATACAGTCAAAATCCCCAATATACATGAAGTCCGCATAAAATAGAGCTTCAGGGCTGTGTTGTCACGACCCACACCCAGAAAATTGGGCATAAGTCGTG